>JAOBRC010307795.1:2714-13352 GCA_027575255.1 Scolionema suvaense
TATCTCAGTTTGTTTTAAATTAACAAGGAAGGAGGCCTACCATCATCTTGCTGTGCGAGCCTGCTCAAAATGCCTGTGTGAAATACAATGGAGCAGTGTCAAACAAATTCAAGAAAATTTGCAAACTGTTGAACCACTATTCTAAACCAGCTCAAATTTGGACACAAAGCTACCTAGAATGAGACATATATGTAATAGCCCTTCAAAAGTTGTCGAAAAATTTCGGAGGGGGAGGTAAATATACCTCCTTCCCAACTAAATAGGGTTAATATAGCCTAAATAGCAAATGCTAGTGCAGAGAAAATTGCCAACTTTGTGATATCCAAGATATAATAGTCAATTTCAGAATGCGCTCCCGTCCAAACCAAATTACGAGGGTCTGAATGAAGCATTCTCAGAATCTTTATGATAACTTTTCAACTACGTCATCGCTATGTCTAGATCTTAGATGCAATCAATACAAGTTCACCATGTATATTGTATCCACATGTCGGCTCATTCTTTAGAGTAGGTCAGAAGTTACGAAAATTTTCTTAAATAATCTGATACTACTCAATTCAGAGCAGTAACAAGCCGGTGGTCAGGGGGGCCTAGCTACCCAGCTTTTTAACAACTCAAAAAAATACATTGCAGTTCATTTTCTAGTACTTTTTTTTCTTCTATGTGTATAACAAGTACAACATTTACATGAAAATACGCGAAATAAAAATACGTCCCGTAAATAAAAACTATCACCAAAAATAAAATAAAACTTTGACCCCTGATGCGAAGTGCAATTTTAGTACTGCTAGGGTGCAACTTCGCAACGGACAATAGGAAAAAGACAACTCAAAGAGGGTATATGAACGCCAGCAGAATGACAACTGATAAAGTATCACTTATTTACAGACGCTTTGTCTTAAAAACAAATGAAATAGTGGCAGGAAGAATCACCTTATTGGTTGCATCACTTTCACCACTATGCCCATACAATAAAATTCGACAGGCATCTTCATCAAGCAGAGCACTCAGAGAATGTCCTAGTACAGATGACACTGTGCCTAATAGTTTAACACGTTGCGTGCGGAGAACGAGTATTCTCGGTTTTGGGGCCAATTTCTTGCACCATTCTTCGCAGGCCTATTTCAAGCACTTCGGGACGTTTTTAAGCGAAGTCGTTATGTGCATCAGAAAGAGCATTAAATTTTGAACAAACTTTGTCTAAACAAGCTTTTTTTTCTTGAAATTTGATGGTTTTTCGATATCCTGCCGCACTCAACGTGTTAACACGTTGAGCAGAAAAGGCAGCACATTCGAGCAAGAAATGAATAGTATCTTCAACACCATCATTGGCTTCATGGCAGAGAGAGTCACTTGTGTCTACAAAATTGTGTCTGAACTTATGCGCACGCAAGTTACTAAGCTCTACTCAGTTGACTTAAAAACATCAAGCCTACAGGATGGTGCAAATTAAAAATCTGTTTTCCAGTAGGACGAATTATTTTAAAGATACTTCTTTTAAAGGAGTCAAAGCTGTTTACTTCACGTAACGATGTTTCCAAATTTCCCCAACCCATCGAAGCTGCTGGAAAAAAGAGGATTCATATCGTTTTGTACGGCATGTGAAATATGTATGGCTCAGTCTATTCCTCAACGAGTAAGAATGGGTCACCTTTTGTAGCACGATTGATTTCAGATAATTAGGTGAATCACCTTTCAGCATTTTCCAAAACAGGAACAATCTTCTGGCACACCTACGATCGTGTAATGTTTCCCAGCCCAACTCCTCATAAATCTTAATCGTTGAAGTTCCCTGCCAGGTACCTGTTATAGCCAATGCTGCACGATATTGCTGAGACTCTAACTTTTCTAAGGAACTACTGCCGCAATCAGAGTGATATATTACATCTGCGTAGTCAAAATATGAGCGTATATCGAATGTATAAATAACCTGTAGACGACTTCTAGGCACAAACCTCCGATACTTCTTTATAAGTCCAATACTTTTTCTTGTTTTGGAGATGACTGATGAAATGTGAGAATTAAGGGACATCGACTTATCAAGAATAAGTCCTAAATGCTTTGTTTCAGATACTTGATCTACTGGCAATCCATTAAAATTCAGTTTAGCATGGAATACTGAGCGGTTTTTTATTGAGAAAATCACTACAGGTTGCTTCTTACGATCGGGATTAAAAGCCATTTTCCACTGCCATGCCCAGATTTCGATCAAATTTAAGTCGTGCACAAGATCATTGTAAGACGTAGCAACAGATCTCACAACTGAAAACAGAGAAACATCGTCTGCGAATAGTCGACCATCTGACTTGAAATCAACTATTAAATCGTTTATATACACCAAAAACAACAGGGGACCCAAGATTGACCCTTTAGGTACACCTGCATTAATTTTACCCCAAGAAGAAAAACTTCCGTTGACTGTAACTCTTTGGTAACGATTCTGGAGGTAATCACTAAAGAAAGAAAGGAGCTGACCCTTTACTCCAAGGATTTCAAGCTTAAACAGTAGCCCTTCACGCCATACCTTATCAAAGGCTTTTGAAATATCTAAGAACATTCCCCTCACATCTAGTAGGGAGGTCCTCATCAAATGCAGTATAAATCTTATGTGTGATAGCTAAAAGCTTATTGATTGTGGAGTCCTTTCTTCTGAAACCAGATTGTTTATCAGTTGACAAATCATTGGACAATAGATGTTTATACAAACTGTCATACACAAGCTTTATTTTGCCAAATATAGGCAATAAACTGACAGGACGATAGTTAACGATCAGGTTTCGTTCCCCTTTCTTATGAAGAGGAACGACATTCGCTCGTTTCCACATGCTAGGAAAAGCTCCCAATCGAAGAGAATTTCGAAAAATAATTGACAACGGAAGCGCCAGCGAATCATCTAAAAGTTTTATAGCACGAATAGAAACGTTATCGAAGCCATGAGCTTTACTGACGTTGAGTAACCTGATTATTTTCAAAACTTTTTCCTCTGTTATTTCTACCATATCAAGCACTTAACTCGTCAAAACCTCTACAGCAGGTAATGAACTGGATGTGGATATCGGATTACATTGGCTCACAAAAACGGTATTAAATAACTCTGCTTTTTCAGCAGCGTCAACCACAAAAGAATTATTTTCCAGAATTGGAGGAACAACTGGGGCATGATTTTTGTTGAACATTTTCCTCAATAGGAACCAGTACTTTCTTGGATTTGATTGATTTTCATGTAAATCAGATCCGAATTTCTTCATATATATTTTTATAAGTTATAGTACTAGTACTTTTGCAAACCCCAGTATTGTTGTAGTGTTGCAAACCAGGGGCCAGAAGGTCTTCTTTTCGGCAATCTGGAGACCTTAATTTCAAAAATTTCCCCTCGGCTTCAATTATGGTGCTGCCTCACAGTGAAACTCTCAACAGTGAACCGGCCTGCAACACATCCAAAATAGTCCAAATGCTCGTTACGGTCTTAACTCGATTACATGATCAGGCTAACGCAGGACGGTGTTAGTCAGCCTTTGCGTTTGTTGAATAGTCTGACACTAGTAAATGCTAGAATCAGGCCCACGCAGGGCGGCAAATATTTTTGTGAACTTCTGGGTAGGTGAAAGCAGTAAATCCAGGGTATGTTTCCTGGAATTTTGCATGCCTAATGATTATTCGCTTGCAATATTTTATGTCATTTGGGCTTCCCGTTCAGGAGGCAGGACAGGCAGGTAAATAAGTACACCTGCTAATATAACTCTCCCTGTATAAAGGTTTTTTCGGGCTACCCTAACCCGCCTCACTCCCAATGCTTTTCTCTCTAAAAACTCTAAAATTGAAAGCAGAATGAAATGTTAGCGAAATTAATTTCGACACCATTTTTCATTTAGTGAAAATACGCTCTTTCACTGAAATCGGTAAAATTGCACGGTACTAAATTTGTATGGCTCAAGGTAACACATGCATAAAACGTCGTAGAAACCCAAAATGATATCACCCAGCTTGTCCACAACAAATGAATTTTGACGTGGTGGTCACTGAAACTTTTCTTACTACTTGTCACTCTACATCCCTGCGTAAAATGTAATCGGATGTGAAAAAGATTGACTTGAAATTTAATGTGAAAAATATGGACTTAAATTTAGCACACACCACATAAGCATTCTTTGTAGACAAAAAACCCATAAGAGAAGCTGTTTCCTCCTCATACTCTGTGCAATCTGTGCTATACATTATTAAACTTTTGTGAGGAACAAAACTTGATATGTGCGACAACAAATGTACAAGACTTATTTGTTTTCTTCTACATTAGCATGCATCTTCCCTTTGTGATACATGGAGCCACTTCTCTACTGACCATTTCTCTACTCCTTCGTGTCTCTACCCTACCCATCCCCTCTCCCTACCCCTATGGTAAATGTTGAGTCAACATTGAAGCCATAATATGCAGAGTGCAATCATTTGATCATGCGTGACACCAACCATTGTTGCTTACCTTTAAATAAACAACATTGTTTAAAAATTGCCTCAACATTGCCCATTGGGGAGGGGATGGAGTAGAGGCAAGCAATTCATGAATAATACTGTGTGTTATTACGATTGTTATATATCTTGGAAGCATGGTGATAAAGTAACAGTTTTTAGGTTTAGGAGCAGCTAATCAGTATTTCCCAATTGTCTCAATATATTATGGCACGGATTATAGGTTCAAGAACATTTTATCCTTCTGTAAAAAGGGGTCACATAAAAGGCGCTCTGTCCTATAAGCACTACCTTGCCAAGTGACAGGTCACCATGAGTGGATCTAAGGGGTAGCAACAGGAGCAGATGCTTCCCACAGATTTCCCTACGCATTATCGCCAATCGTCTTCCCAACTCTGAAGTCGCTCTTCGCCTAGTTTAGACTAGAAAAGTCGTCCCCTAGTGTAAAGGAATCGTGAAGTTAATACACATCAACTCAAAACGTCAAAGGAAACGACTAGGAGTTTTAGCACTGCCCGCCGCTAAGCTCTTCCCATCTGCAGGTCGAAATTTCGACGTGCGGGACGAGAGATTATAAGTGCGTCAAATTACCTGCTTGCCAAAAGCTCCTACAATGGCGGACAAAATATTTCGCACAAACTCACCTCAGACCTGCATCGACTCATTTCTCCTCTTGCACCCCAGTCCCGTTGCCCCCTTCACCCTAATTCAGTGTTGCATGAGTGCCGATGGTCTGCAGCCTATCAACACCCATCTCAGATACAACACTGTTACATAGGTGCGGGGGTCTGGGATGGGCGTGGCCGGGGGCAAGAAGGAGGGAAAATGTATGAGGTAATCGCTGTATGTATAAGGGAATCATTGACAAAAGAAAGAGGGTGTTTCTTCGTCATTGGTAGGCGATAACGTACATGCCAGTGCTATGAACCATCCCGGACGCAGTTGTGTGAATATATTTTGTCCGACATTGTAGTCTGTTCTTCAGACTGCTTACATATGCATATGCATCACTTTCCGCATCGTACGGTACAACCTGCCTGTGTGACTTCAAAAGAACAGACGTTCTAGTCTACTCCTAGTTTCACCAAGGAAGTTATTTTAACCCTATTTGCACTGGGCGCTTGGACAGTATGTTCGTCACTGTCGCAGGGGGGGGGGATAGAACTACCCTAGTTACTGAACAAAGCATTGTGAAAGAGTTATATGTGGCACAAAGGTGCAATAACATGTGTAAGTTTAGAAAGTGGCCTAAGAGGTTGCTAAAAGGTTCAAATTTTGCTGACGTCAGCACAAGTTTCTACCTATGTACGTGAAATTTCGAAAAAATTGCTCAAATCTGTATACTATATTTATTTGTTTTCTTTGCCCTTGCCGATTTCAGGCGTAAAGTCAAAAACACTCCTATTTACAAATTTTTATAGGAACTGAAAACCATGGCTTGTAAAATAAATATGTAGTGATGACAAAGAAGGTCAGGGAAATTGAGAGAGGGGAACACGACACACCAGCACATGCAACTTTTGGTGTCAGTGTGGCTGTAAAAACAGGTGTTGGAAATTGAAAAGTCAAGTGTGCACCCCAAGATAGCCAGTAACCATATCGCTATGCATCATAAAAGACTTGGAGACTAGTTATAAGAAGTAGATGTGATCATATGATACCCTGCAAATAATCAAGCCTTTGAAGGTATATGCTACAAAGTCGTACCATTGAACCCTGCTTATGCCTATAGCAGTTGAATCTGAGAATTGTGTTCGTGAGAGCTGTTCAGGAGAGGTTGCCACTGCCCATGCTAAATAAAAACTTGCATCAGTGAGAATGCAGCCAGGGCACATACCTATTTCTTTAACAGTGATTTCTAACAAGCCAAAAGAGCCAGTATCATAAGATAAACCATCTGGACTTGTAGCTATCCATTGAAAAGAAAGTTGAATAACAACTCCAGTCTCACGAACACTTACATTATGCTCGACTATGTGGCACATAAGATCAATATACTTATTCCTAACAGCAGATTCATGAGCTAGGCCTATCCCGTGCTAAAGCTTCTCTCGTAGGGTACTATAGGTGGCTGATCCTCCACAGGTCGGTGAACAAGAATTTATTTCACTAGATTTTCATAATTTCGCTTTCGAATAAAAATTACGAATGATAAACGTGTGAAGGCACTCCAGCAAGCGTCCCCATGATGGTGATAGTTTCACGCCACAGTTGAGCGTTCTCAGCTTTTGTTTGTCAACACCAGGTCAGGGCGAGTATACATTGTGTCATTGGAATTCAGGAAACTTCTACTGTCAGAGCTGAGCCCTGTGTCTTTAAAATATGATGACGATAACATAGTCAATGACCACTTGCTGATCTCCCACCACCTGTAGAGTGTGCGCTCCACCATGGGCTATATTCCTACCAAGTTTTATGGCTTGTTCTTTACTACAACTGAACGGAGGAAAGGGAGGGGGCGGGCTAGTAGGCCCCCGTGGATCTGAGAAGCCAAAACAGGCCTGAGTGTTGTAGGGTTGAGGATACAGAAAGGGTTTTGAAATGCCTGTCTCTAATTGCTCAAGATGGCCAAATCACTAATGGTTCGAACGGTTTTCAGTGACTCGTTTGAAAATCTAGAGATCATTTCGTCTAATCGGCAAAAAAAAAGTAAATTTTAGATTTTCTTTGTTCTTTCGTATCCTTTGATGACCAATTTCCTTATTTTGACTGTAATTCCCCGACAAATGATTTCAAGCAAATGATTTTTATTTCATCAGACTCAGTATACATGGGACTACAAAACCGTGTCTCAAATTTTTCGTATCTGGTTTCGCTCTGAAAATATGATACATTATGATCATAGCTTTTCATTTGCATCAACGAAGCCGCATGCAAATTAACTTTAACGGCGAGTAGCATCCGAAACAGAAACAAACTTAAAACTTTGAGACAAAATTTTACAGATCGATGCATGCTCTTTCCATTGAAGGCAATTGCAATTTTTTACGTTCATCTCCAAAGGAGTTGTAGTTCAACATATGCAGGCATATAACACGATATTTCGTCAGTTGGTTGTTCTAAAATAATCCGCTCTGAACGTCCTATTCAGAAAATCGCACGATTGTTTTGCACAACAAAAGGATCCATTACCAGCTTCACTCGCGATTGTTTGTGGTAATGATCATATAGAGAGTGTATTCACCGCTCATTCAGGATGTGATCACGGCTTGGCCACGACATTGTTCGGAAGCACAATAGGATGCACAATAGCAGACCTTTGAAAGGGGATTGTGACTGAAGGGCGTGATTTTTTGGAAAGGAACTAGCTCTATTTGTTAGGGATCGTCTCCAATTATTTTGACTACCGCAAACAAACGGTACCGTTTCGGTAAAGGGTCCTCGTCAATCGGTACCGAGTGTTGACACCCTTTGTTTTGCTACTCCCGTTTGAGAGGTAGTAGCAGTAGCATATCCTGGACGATCTGCTCAGCAAATAACAGTAGTCTGATATTGTTGTTATAAAACTAGATAGCCATACTATGCAATTAAAAATATAAGAGTATGTGTCAGATTTCCTTATGATTGTTAGATATAACCCCCAAATCACTGAATATTAATTAAGCATGTGGAGCTCTCAGTAAATGAAAAACCTAGGTGGTACGCCCCAGCACGATCATTCACAACACGTTTCAAGTAAATGGCAACAACTTTTAATATCATACTCTAAGGTACCTAATAGAAGGGAGGGGGGCACTTTTATTAATTTTGAGATCTTTTGGCGACCTCTCGCCCCACCCGGACCTTATTCCGACCCCTCTTATTAATTTCTTCATACTTTTTTTCACTGCAGAAGTAAAATTTAGATTTCTTCAGATTCTAAGAATTGACACATTTTTGGGGTTTAGAAGCTTTATTCTTTAAAAAACGCAGGATATTTTGATGTAGTGTTTCTTAACTCTATTCTTTACGAGCTATTTTACGTTGGTTTCACGGGGTGGGGGAGGGGGGTAAAAACTACCCTCCCCATGTTAAAATTTAAACCAGAGCAGCTATGAGGCTGAAACTTTGACTGAATATAGATCTGGGTATGCACTTTCTAAAATTAGGAAACCTTTAGTGGTAGTCTACAAATTTTTCATGACGTCAGCATTTGGTTTCAAAAATCGACAAAAATCAGAGAAAATCGGACAAACTTTGACCAGCATTAAAATCGAAACCAAAATACATTAGGTACTACGCTATAGCTTGTTAGAATCCTTATTTATAGGGCTTTCAAGAAAACATGGAATAGCTACCTTATGTAAATTATTGTTTTTGTGACAAAGAAAATTGCAAATAACTTATTTTTTTATGGTAATTTATAATAGGAGTTTCTTCCACTCAGCTCCTGTCACATGCAAGAAAAGGTCGATAACTTTTTAACAGAGCATGGTATGTGGCTGAAACTTGGCCAAAAGATGTAAATATAAATTTCAATCATTAAAATAAATTTTTTAAGATATTCAGCCTTTCATCTTGGGGGGAGGTAAAATTTACAACCCCGTGAAGAACAGGGTTGACACTGACCATGTTTTTGGATCTTAAGAATGATTTTGGCAAAGATTTTTTTGCAAAATTCTCCCACACCCGCTCCATACTACTAAGACTCCCACCTTCTACTAGGTACCTTAGAGTAAAGTGATAAGGTGGTAACCAATAGCATGAATTGTACCCTACGTTAAGTCCTGCGTGTAAACAAGCCTATATTCTGGAGATTCATTCAGAATAGCACGTCAAGTACCTGCTGAATACCAGCTGAAGATGAAAGAAGCTCTAAAAGTTGTTGTGATTTGCTTAAAACATTACTTGAAAAACAAGACCCATTGAAAATACACTGATTTAATGTCTAATGACTTACAGATCATTTTCAAGAAGAAAACAAATAAAAAGAATCGAGGATCAATTTTTGCAAAAAAAATGAGAATCATGACTCACAGCTAAAATTATCTTACTAACAAAAAAGAAAACCGCCCAACAACCACTAACCTCCAGTAGATTTGGCCGGGTTCTTAAATTACTTTTAGTGCAATTTCGTTGCACAAGTGGAAGCAGCATTCAAAGCCAAAATTCTGATTTCCCACTGTACTGAACTCTGCATCTACTGATACATTTTCTTTGAAGATAGTACTAGTATTTATCAATCATGTATATTCGTGAAACCTACACAACCACTTTATTGAATCTCGCAACAGAAATGGCTAATCAATGGAAGCAGTTAAAGCAATATACCGCACCAAAACTATACCCCACACGACTATTTAAAAACCAAGAACACTACTTTTAATTCGGGGAAAAAGCTTCAGTGGTTCTTCTGCAATGTCACTTGAAAGTTTGATATTTTGCACTGTTTTTATAATTGTCAATTTTGCTCATCAGTGACGTCATATGGGGCCATTCACATAGTACGTACGCACTAAGGGGAGGAGGGGGGTTTCTGGAAAAGCGTACGCTTGCGTACGAGGGGGGGTGAGGGGTCGGCCGTATATGTACATACGCATAAAATATTTTTACGGCAGTTTCACAAAGGGTGCTACAATATAAATACTTTTGTGAACTGTATTTATCCTCTCGCCTGTGTTTCAAAGGCTGCTGGGTTTGCTCGATATTGATCAATGTGGACTAGTGCAGTCCCATTCGTATATTAAGCCACGGAAGAAACTGAACTGCTTAGGTCGGACTGGGAATACTAGCTTTTTTCCAGAAATGTTAGAGGACGACGCGAAACTGAAGAATTTCCCGACGACGACGACGAGCCAAAACTGATGGAATATGAACCAAATGGTGAATGATGACGAAAGAATGCCAATCTTCAAGAACATCTTCGTACTTCTGCAGGGGCCGTTTACAGACTTTGACGTTTGATTTTTAATTATAGCAGAACGTTTTATCAGTCAACGTTCCGTTCAAAGTTTTATGCAAGTATATTACATCGCATTAACTTTTCATGCCTTTTTTAACTTGCTTACCTTTTTGGACGTTTCTTTGTTCGTATGCCCTTATGTAACAGTTGCGAATGTGCTATTTACGTACGAATAACACATGGCTTCGTTCCGGACCGATTTTTCGTGAAATTATCGTTCTTACGGGGGGGAGGGGGGGGGGTCCACGAGAAGTACGTACTAAAAAGGGGGGTCAATGCTTATGCGTACGTGT
>JAOBRC010307906.1:0-13352 GCA_027575255.1 Scolionema suvaense
CTTTGTATAAAACGAGCAAATGGCTCTTTCTGCTGGAACAAATAAAAATGGATTATTAGATCAACATGAAATAAATTGTTTTTTTTTTTCGAAAGTTTCATAAAAGGGAGGGCGGTCACTTTATGCAGCACTATAGGGAACGCTACGTAGTCGCTAGAGAACCTGACGCGATGAGATAGGAAACGCTACGTAGTCGCTAGAGAACCTGACGCGATGAGGCTTCTTGCCCTTGTTGCGCCTTCTTCTTTTGTCGATCTCTATACAATGAGCCAGTTTTCACGGGTGTATCGAAATGACTTTACTATTGCTGTAACAGTTATGTCTTTTGGAAGCAAGAAATCTGCATTAAATTTAGTATCAGTCTAGTGATCCTTACAGGAAACGTTGACTGTCAGCTGCATATAAACATTTATGAAACTTGCTTAAAAAATTTGAAGCAGTATTTTTGGTTTGAAATTCGGACGTCTATTTATGCCAGTCATCGTTTTGTTGTTGAACTGTTGCTGACATTTGTTTTTTTGAAAATGCCACATTGAAGAGGGAATGATGGTTATCTATTGTGCACTGGAAAATTTTGTGAAATGTATCATGTGAAATATACCCTGCATGAAATCCTCACCTGAATCTCCATACATCTTTGTTTATAAGAATAGCGTCTGTAAGAACGCAAAGTTTCGAAATACCAAATTCCTAATTAAAAGTTAAGAACATTAAGGCAAAACACGAAAGCTTCTGAAAATGAACATTCTTACACAAAAAACGTTCAGGGTATTTTCGTAAAATTTAGAACGCAACTGCACTGAAAGTAAGGTGTTGAAAGAACTATGCGAAAATTTTCATTGTATCTCCTGCTAAATTTCGTATTGGTGCTTCCCAGCTGTTTTGATCTTTAGCGTGAATGATTTCGATCTGTTTTGCCATATGGTGAACATCACCAGACAAATGCTGTCATGTGATTCAGTCGTTCTACAGATTAGCTTTATATTTGAACACTTTTGTTTTCGCCTGTTGTTATATTTGAGGAAATAAGAAATGAGCTGTCCTCTTTTTTTATATTAACCACTAAATTGGATTTCGATTTCCATTGCTTTGATGTTTGACTTATTTTCCATTTGAACGATTATAATCTATTGGAATTTGTGATAGCAAAAGATCTGCTGGAGAAAAATTGGCATTTGCAGCAAGCTATTTAATGGTCGGATGACTGTTAATTGCATTTTTTTTATTTTCTTTTTGATAGGGAACTCGCGCGGCACTGTGGCTTTGCCAGTGGCATTGCATGCGGCAATGTACCACGTGACAACCGCCTGGATGATTTGCCTGAATTTAATGAAAAGCAGACGTTGAATGGTTGCCGACCTGACTCTGATGATCCTGAAACAGTTGTTAGCGAACCTTTTTGTTCTGAAAAGCATGGCACTGCGATGGCGAACTTTAATGTTTCATCCACCACAGTTCATCGGTATGTCAGTCAAGAGAGTGATACTGAAATTGGTCGCACACGTTTGCCTTCTTCTGAGTCTTTTGTGCTTCCCACCCAAAATTTTGATCAACCTACGCTGCAACGTCAGCAATCTACACATCTGGCATCAGTGCATTCGCATGCAGTGTCGTCGCCATCTTCTTCGGTGGTTTTTCCTCGTGGTGACATGTCTGAGCTCATGCAACGTCTCCGTACGTTTGTCACGTGGCCGACGCATGCTCCTGCAGATCCAGTTGATCTGGCCAAAGCTGGATTTTACTACCTGGGAGCCGAAGATGCCGTGCGCTGTTACAGCTGTGGAGTGAACATTCGAAAGTGGGAACCGGATGATATACCATGGAACGAGCACGGGAAATATTCGCCATTTTGCGAGCTTGTTGTGCAACACGTTCGAGAGAGGGAAGGTATGTTACAAGACTATAGTTTCCGGCGTAAACCTCTCATCCCAAGTGCCGGACCTCCTGCCACGATGTCTCCTAGTGTGATTGCCGTTTCTGAACCCGTGTCGAGTACACCTTCCATTTCTCGTGTCAGCACAGCCAGTAGTGTGGACCCATTGATTATACCTCCACGCACCGGATCTTCTATTAATCAATCGCCTCGTTCTGCGTCACCTAGTTATGCTGATGTTAATGCCACTCCATGGGGTCAGCCTTTCCCGCATTCTCCTGTGAGTCATCATTCGGTACATCCCCTTCTCAGAAATCTGGCTCCTTCGCCGACACCACCTGTACGCACGGAAGGAAGTTCTAGTCAGTACGGGATCAGGCAAAGTGCAGTTTCACATCATTTTCAAGATCCTACCGCTCAAGGTTACTTTTATTCGGTCCCTCCTTCGTTGAGCGTTCCCGGATTTTCTGTCAACGGTTGCATCATCAACACCCTGGGCGATGTTAGTGTTCCATTTCTCGATGTTGGACCCACATCGTTTTCTATACAGAGTAGTTACAGTGTAAGCGGAAACAGTGGAATAGGAGTAAACGCAGCACCTGAATCTCTTACTCGGCCTGAAAAGATTGTCGAACTGAAGAACGGAGATGTGACTCATGCGCTCTCAGGTTTGTCGCAAGTCAATTTATGTGATACGAAGCCCGTTTCCCACGACCGGTACACCTCATCCCCCGCATCACAAGAACAGTTCATATCGGAGATCATGCGGACGGACGGCGAGAAGCTGCTCGATCTTGGTATGCTCCGTGCCAACGTTGAAGCTACGTTGCGAGCACATTTTTCCTGGTATAACCGCGGGTTTGATTCGGTGAATGATTTTGCGCAAGCAGTCATGTTTTTTACTGAACATGGTACTTTGGATGGGTCGCCTTGGATAACGCTTCCAAGTTCGTTACCTCCATTTAAAAGGTCAGTGTCAGAAGTCTCTACAGAGCTAAGTGATTCACAGGCGTGTAAGATCTGTATGGATGCGGCAGTCAGTGTGCTGTTTATACCCTGTGGTCATCTAATTACCTGTTCAAAGTGTTCATCTACTGTGAAAACGTGTCCAATATGTCGGGCTGAAATAAAAGGCACCCATGTGGCATATTTATCGTAGGGTTGACATTATCAAAGGGGGATATTATTGATAAATTTTAAGAAGCGAATATATGTGTAGTGTGCGTACTGCGATTTTTCATTTGCATGTAAAAATAGTATAAAGCGCATTCTTTTTTTTTTTGTTGTTTATTTAATTCGATTTCTAACTTAAAAGATGCTTACCACACTCGTGGTGTTATTTTCTGGTCGACCACGTGATTTACACACTTACCCATGGTCTGCGAAAGTTTCGCCAGTCTTGAGGATGATTTTTCGTGTTGTTCTACTCTACTTTTCATCTATTTCAGTTCACTTTTCATAGCTCCATGCCATTTTTATCAAATTGAGCCTTGATATGCTTTCAGTAGTTACCGTTAATTCTCATATACACGCCTTCTTGTAATGAATACCTAATAAGGTCTAATAAGTATTGACTAAGGTCTAATAAAGACCTCCTCCCTATAACTTTATAAATAGTTCAACAAACGTCTTGTGTTTGTCAAGACGTCATGTTTGGGTGTGGTTTTTCAAATTTCTTCTCCTGTAAACACAGAAAACGTTCACAATATGACCTTTTTTGATAGTCACAGTTTGAATAGTTTTGAGTGTAGTCGCAAACCAGACGATGAAACTCGCAGGATCCTGCATCCGACAGACATATTTTTTAAAGAATGGCTCTTTTTGATAAACGGTCTTCTCAACGATTGGCGAATGAGTAATGTAAATGCTACGGGTGTTGCTACAGGGATTTTTCTTGTTTCTCAAAATTTCGATCAAATCCCAGTCTGTGTTACTTATAAAACGGGTCTACAAAACAATGTGAGTGAAAGCTATGTCATTTAGTAATCTCTGTATTACTTTCGTATTCTTCTTAGACATAAAAGCTCTGATTCTTTTTACGATGCATTATTGCATTTGGAAATCTGCTTTCAAATAGCGGAAATATTGTTGTAATTTGATTTATTAAGTGTTCAACTGAATACTGTTCCTCGTGTATTGTAAAATTGGAACGATTAGTTGTATTGATCTCTTGCTTCCTTGGTATGCGTGTGTGTGTGCATTGTAAAACGTACCTATTGATCGTTAAAAACGTCTATGTAAATGGTTAAAAAGTGGTTTCCGTGCAAATTTACACTGCTTCTTCTGGGATGTGGTACTTTTGACGGTAGTTTATTTTTCTTGCTTTTAGTCTCAACCTCATTATACTTGTTCAATTTAGCCTCTGGTGCTTTCTTTATTTGATGTTAGATGTCAGTGCCGCTCATGTAATGAGAATAGACGCTCTTCTGTCGGCCTTGTTGAAACTGTTTCTCTTCGTCTTTGTGAATGACTATTGAGAATGAATGGCTTTTGAGAGATCAGGGTCATGGATCGGAAAACAAAAACATATGCCGAACCTTTCTTCGAACTTGAGCGCTTCTCTTATTTCAGGTTTATCCTTAGATTGATATCATTATATTTTTCTTCTTGTGTAAAACAACGGATCTTTTATTTCCTACTCGAAGGGGACGTTCGATGCTCTTACAAAATTTGGTTTACTAAGAAAAGTTGTATCTTTTACTTCATTTTAGCTCTTTGGGGCTGTTTTTTATTGTTTGTTTTTTAATTGTTTTGATTAGTGTTGAATCGTGATGAAGTCTTATTTTTGTTGTTGTTATTTTTTTTTTTTTTGAAGTTATCAACTTTTAGTAGAATTTTAGATCTTACATTACTAATCTTTGACGATGATTACCCTGAACTGTCCTCAGCAGAATTAGATGTGCGCTATTTTTGTTCAACTCAGAAGCTACTGTATTTCATTTTGTTTTTGTCTTCTGAATGAAATGACCTAACTGTCTGCCGTTCCCACTGTGAAGCGAAAATGGCTCTACTGTTGTATTCACCACGTGCTTTAAATTTGCAGATGATAATTTTACCCAGTGCTATATATTTTTGCGGTTTCATCAGTATAAGTCTGCCACGCACCGAAAGCGTTCACCATATTCAAGTTTGCAATGTACTTTGTTGTTTGGTGTGGAGACTTTAGTGTCGTACTTATGCACCTGTTGTTTAATTTTTCTGTCAGTTAGATTTTATCCAAACTTAATTTTTATCAGGACATTTCTTATACTCGATGGTTTACCATCCTGTCCACTCCATGGGCAACATAATGTGTGTCCCCACGGACCGTTACGAGTCTAATGAAACTATTGAAATTTGGCAACTGTTAATCTTCTCCACAATGTACTACAATTTGTCCTTTTTTCGCCATCTCTATCGCTGAATAGGGTTCTACGTGAGATTTTATCGTTCAGCTGCTGAAATTGATTTTGATTCTTGTGCTGCCGGAGTTCTCTGATCGCAAGCTCATGTTTCTGTATAGAAGTCAGTTTTGATACAGATCGATTCCACACTTGTTGCAAGTCTTACAACCACTGTGGTCAGTTCATTAGCCTGAAGCGGGAGAACTCACCAGTGTCTCTGATGAAAGTTGTTTTGCTCAGCAAGTTTTAAAATAAGTGGTGCCAAAGTCACGATTACTGTTGTGCAGTGCAGCAGCAAGTAAACTTCATCAAGGAAGTTCAAACTTCTTTGACTTCATCAGGCGAATCTTTTCTCGGCGTAGTGAGGTAGTTTTGCTAAAGGAAAACTCCCACCCAAAACTAAGTGACCCTAGTTCTAATGATACAACGATCCTTTCGATTTTTGAGTTTTATTTCCATCCACATGTTTGTATAGAAGGCATGCTAAAAATTGTTATTCCACTCTTAGCGTATCACCCTGCACTTCTGCAGCCATTGATTGCTTCTTCTCGCTGTTTCCCGCCACAGATCAAACAGACATCATGAAAACGCATTAGAACTTCAATGCATCTTTTGCATTTGGCATCAATGGATTAGCTGGTTTTCATGGAAACGCGTCAACTGCATGCCAATATCAGCTGTCCATCATGCAGCAAATACCAAGAAAGCCAGTTGGGCTTCTCTTTGGGCTGCTTGCGATATTTACTTGAAAATATTTTGACTCGCTACATTGAGAAAAGAATGAAGTTTAGCGTTGATATTTGCGTTTATCATGGTTACGTCTAACAGCTGGGATCAACTTTTTTCGGGGTCGGGGTTTTCCTTTAACTTTCCACCTAAAACATGTCTACCGTCATAGCCTTATTCGTTGGGGAAAATCGATGAAACATGACGGAAATTTCGCCTAATAACGGCTCTTGTTTTTAGATCCATTTTATGTAAGCATATATGATGTCTCTTAATTCATGTTGTTGAGGCTATTACTTACGCCTATTGATTTTGCAAGTGCGAATGAAGGTTTATTTTACTCACTGTTTTTTGTGTCGGTCGGATCTAATCTGTGCTCGTTTATCGGTATGTAACTGCTGTGCATAAAAATCTTCGTGCTTGTTCGATGTGTGCTTTCTTTCTTTGTCTGCTATGGTTAGAGCATATGTGTCTTAAGTTTGGTCGCGTTTATGAATAACGTGGTTTTCAATCCTGGATTGGACCGTCACCTGAGCATCTTCTGTGAATTGGAAAGAGGTCATAAAAATATGTGTCAGTTAGGTGTTATGCTTCACAAAGGACCATTGACATAGCGATATATACAGTTATACGACAATTGTAACACGTCCATGTAAAGAAAAATGCATGCAAGTCTCACAAATATTTTTGGCTCGTGGATGAATTCTAGAAAAAGTTGCTTTGATTTCTATTTTTCGTTCCGTGAATACGCTTGGCACTGACAGGGTTCATACATCTAAATCCAAAATAAGTTCCCTGACTTGCATTTTAATTTGCATTGCAAATTAATGCTATGTTCCCTGATCAAGAGCTTCGAAAGTGACTATTTTCCCTGACCAACATCTATGCAACACCTCATTGTAATGACTTTGTTAGCCCAAGGCATCGCATTATACATAGCTTATGCAATGCAACCCTCTCAGTGATGCAGAGTTACATATGGCATGAAAGGGGGAAAAACAAAGACAAAAACTCTCTTCAAAATATCAGGAAATTTTAGGGGAATGATTGAATTTGAAAATTTATTTGGAAGAATTGAGGAGATTTTAGGAATATCTAGGAGTCGTAGCCGCCATGTACAAACAGTTGAAATAACAGAAAGTGCCACCAGTTGAAAAAAATACATGTCAAGTGGTTCATAAAAAAATTAGAAGTTCTCAAGAAAAAAAGATCCGTGACTTTTACTCTGCTAATAAAAAAAATCCCTGACTTTCCATGATTTTCACTGACCTACCAGGACACGTGTACTTTTCTCCCTGACTTTCCAGACCGTATGAACTCTGACTGATCTTCATGATGAAGCCAGAAATTGAAAAAGTTGTTGGATTCGGGTGCTAAGGTGGGAGGTTTCTCGCACGCGTCCCAATCTTCCCAGACTTGTACGTGGTTGCTACATAACCTGGAAAACCTAGGAAAAAGAAAGTTTTTACAAAAACTCAGGGAAAACCTGGAAAGCTCAGGGAAATTTGTAAATTTTTTGTCTCGTTCAGGGAAAACTCATGGAATTTTTCTCAACATTTCCCAGAAGCATTTGCTTGGACTTCTGCAATTCTGATTGTGGTACTGACAAGTTGCGTTAGTTAATTTAAAATATGAAGTCACCACAATCAGTCAACTTTCCTCTTATCTGTTTCTTTCGACGAAGTTCTGATCCTGGCACCTGTAAGCCTTGATGTCAGGCCACTTCTCTGAGTGCTTGGACCAGGGGGGGGGGGGGGGGGGGGGGGGGGGGGGGGGGGGGGGGGGGGGGGGGGGGGTTGAGTGGTCCTCTTTGCCCCAGCTTAGTCAGCCGGAGAACCACATGCCTCGCTTATGTAATATTGCAGGCACTGAGTGCATTGAGTCCCCTAAGCTGATATCTTGCCACAGAAACATCATTTTTTGTCAGCTGTCACCAAAGCAGTGCATCTAAATGTAGCTCTTCTCTCGAGAGCATCGAGGTTAATTAACCCTGATCGGGGGTTAATTAAAACCCTGATAGATATTTAGGACCATAGCCTGGAAAATTTCGTACAGTCAAGGCTCCGAATACAATTTCAAAGAGCAGCAAGATGTTGCTGAAGTTCTTCAGTTTGTGCTTGGCATCTGCATCAGCAAATGCTTTTTCAGTGCAACCATACACATTCTCATTACATGTCATGCATGTCCTGTTTGGTACTAATGCTTGGTTCTGCACTTTATGGACGAGATTTCGCCCCAGCACTAAAGAGACATCCACGCACGGTGTCCGGCCGTGTTTGATTGACCGTCATATCCATTGTCTGCGACTGCAGCTGGTATGTTCTCTTTTACGTCCATTCTGAGTATTCCTAGTGCTGTGAGTTTTCTTTGAAATTTCCATAACTTATATATGTTTAATTCCTGAGAATTCGACATGTCTGTGTTTTTATTTTGTTAACTATTATGTTTCTTTTTTGACAATTTCTGTTCTTCTTATTTTTCTTTGATCTGCTGTGTTGATATATTAGGTCTCCTTAGGCATCATAAAAACAATATTTGACTCGTAGATGTTCAAAGGAACATTTTTTTCAAAAATGTACAGTATACAGTATATGGAGGAGGGGCGGATAAGGGGACGGATTCTGACACCAACCCCCCCGCCCCCCCCCCCCTTCCTCCTATGTTCTCTAGGAAGCACATCAGCTAGAGACATGAAACTTGATAGGATGACAGAGCATTATCTGGGAAACAACAAATTTTGCTGACGTCATCGACTTTTTGATTGCGTCATCATACATTAGGCAGGGTGTAATTTCATGATATTTTCGTCAAAATTTTGCAATTTTTTTAATGAGTCCCAATTTCTTACCCGTACCAGTGCTGCCCATGTTCTGAGAGATTTTCTTTGGTTTTGAGCATTTTCAGGCCTCCAACTTCCCACAAACGCTAATATCCCTTCTTTTTTGTCAATTTTACCTCTTTTCTACTCCACAAATGCCTTCCAGAACTTTGCTGTGACTCAAAAACTACAGTAGGTATCGATTCTGCGGTGGTTTGTTTTAAAAGTTTGCCAGGTAAATGTTAGGGAAAATCAACAAGATTCATGCAAGTAGCTTCGCCCTAAAACGTTTTAAAGCAAAAGTGGGAGGCGGGGCGGAATCTCCCCCAGATCATATACTGTAGGGTTAAAATCAATGACTGTAAAAAAATTGTTTGTTGTAACCAATTTCGGTCTAATATCACCATTTTGATTGCCATGTTGAAGCGGGTTTCTTCTCTTCGCTTCTGATTTTCACGCCTACACCTATAACCTACGAAGAGAAAGTGCTATGGTTCATTACGTTACTGGAACGGCTGTTGTCACGATATCCTTGGCAATAAGGACCCAGTGACAATTTATCAAGGAGTTTTAGGCTATTTTGTTTTTGCAATGAAAGAGCGGTCATAGTCAAGAAATAAAATTTCACAGGGCCATTTCATGCTTGGGAAAAATCAAGGAAATTTTAACCCTATTCAACCAGGGCTTTTTGGTGCTGTACGATACCTGGGGGTGGGGATGGGAGGGAGGGAGGATTCCGATAGTACTGAAACTTGGCACACATTCATTAACCCTTCATGCATATTTGTACCAATTTTCAAGTCAATAGGGTAAGTACATAGGGCGTGACCTTTGACGTCATAAGTGACAAGACCCATTATCAAATGTGAGAAATAGGGTGTTTCTGAGAAAATTGCTCAATAGCGATTTATTTTGTACATGAGTAAAAGCTATGCACATATTATATATCAATGGAAAGCTCTGGCGAAGGGCTTTCTTTAGATGCCTCATTTTTAAAACTATTTCCCGAGTTATGAGCAAAAATGTGTTTTTTCAGATAGCAGGTAATTTTCAAAAAGGGCGTGGCCTGGCCGAACGAAAAATTTTTGGAACCTGATTTTTTGCATAGAAAATGTCTCAATAAATTTTAGGAATTCTTCAAAAGTTTCGAGCCGCAGCATGCTTCCGAAAAACAGCAATTTGCGAAAAACGAAGGGTTAATCCAGAATTAAGGAAAAATCCATTCCTCTCGGAAAAGATTTGCACTCGAGACTTAACTATTTACAGTAATGCTACAATGAGCACAAAATACTTTTGTCCAATATTTCAAGAAAATGCGAAAAGAAAACGCTTTTTCTTCACTTAACAGTTACGAAACGTGTAGACGCCAGATTTCGCATGACTATGTTAAACAAACAACCTTCATGGAAAATACTTTTTAAGTATTGGTTGAACTTTAGACGACGAGCATCATTCTTTGTCCGAAAATATGCTCAAATAATGCTTAGTATTGTCGTAAAATTTGAGCCTCAAATTTGAATTGCTTTATTTTTTCATCTCAAAAATGCTCAACTACAAAAAGTAATTCACGCGAAATTTATCTACCATCAAGTAGGGAAACAAATTACTCAAAAAACATCAAATTCTAAAACTTCAAAGAAAAGGCGTTCTTCATCAATTTCTGAACTAAGTCACTTCTGGCGATAAGTGCAGCAAACCAAATGTGATATAAATTCCCAACAATTTATGGAGTATGTATAGCCGCGAACGTTAACGGCTGCAAAATCTTTTGTTTTGACCCCTTCCTCCTTGTCTGTAGAAGTTCAAAAGAAGAGAAGTCCATCGATAAGAGACAATACTAAACATACTTACGGTTTAAAAGAGCATTGAAGAACAGAGATATGCCAATCTTTTTCTCCAGTGGGAAGCGAAGCTTTTGAACTTCGTCGACAGTGCTACTATGATACCATGTTTCTAGGAATCCTATGAGAACTTTCAGTTCAACACATAGAAGACCTGGTGTATACAGAACTGCATTGAATCCTCTTTGTCCACCGTCGTTCTCTAGCCGGGTGCATAGGGGTGCTTTCTTGTTAGCAGAAACAAGGGACAATAAAGAAGTCCAATGTATCAAAACAATCACAGTGTACCCTAAATACATATCATCTTCATCTCCAACCAGCCGCACTCGTGCATGAATCGCCAGTCATTGGTATACTAGCCTGCTCGCAGACTCTTCGGAAGTTCTAACTTCTCTCAAGCAAGCGGATGAGCGCAGGTTGGACTGTGGTTGCAGGCTATTGGTATACATGCATGAGTGCCGGGTTACGGGTGCCGTCTTTTTTACTCGGTGCCGGTGCTTGACAAAAGCCAATTATAACTTATTGTTTGTTGTAGAACATGCACTCTGTCCGTTTTTATGCACACCTGGCTTGTTCATGATGATTTCAGCGTATTTGCTGCATCAGCACCTAGTGTCAATCTGGCGCGTACGCCATTCGTTGAGTTTTTTGTGTATGAGCCTCGACGAAAAATATCAATTTCAATGAATTGATTCTGATTGGTTTGATTCTCATCTTAGTAATGGTTTTCTGTCTTGCTTAACAGTAGAGCACTCAAAACGTATTGTTTGTTGTTGGCGCATGCGTTGCGTCTTTTTTTTTTACGAATAAAAAATAAAAAGGCTTCATGGATATAGCAACAGACGCATGGGCCGACACAATAACTGCAATGAGAATCGGACCAATCAAAAGCATTTCATTGAGATCGATAATTTTCGTTGAGACCCATACACAAAGTATACTCAACGAATGGCGTACGCACCAGATGGACACTACGCCATTGCCTCGCCGGCCCAGCAAATATACACTGGCATGTAGCACAAGCCATTCTAGTAGCATGTTTAACATGATACGTGCACAAGTCGTTCAAGTCGGTAAGTAGAGAGGCGTGATGCATCTCTTTGATGAGAAAGTGCACACACAGGTAGAGGAAGTCATCATCAACACCAAAAACGTAGTCTTTAATTTTATTTTCAAAAAGAAATTGCATTCCTTTTATAAAAGAAAACATGAAAACATTCACTGAAATCCAGCGCATTTCATCAACGATACAGACGCTGCAACTGTTACAATACAAAAAACAATCAACGACAAATTTCATGATGTGCTGTGAACACGTCTACCTTCGTCCATACGTGAACACTTCCAACATAACTGCGATATTTTCCCCTGAAAAAACTTCAAAACGCGGAATCCTGCTGTTTCGCTGTCTCAAGGAAATCGTCGTGAGCAGAAGTATTTCAAATTATGACATTTGTCAGAATAATGGAACATTCGTGAAAACTTTCGGTAATACTGCTCATTTAAGGATAATGAGATTGAGACAAATTTTTACTCTCATTCTGCGAAAAGCGAAAACCATCACGGCAAAGCTTATTATCGACTGCAAGAGGCAAACTCATTCGACAACAACTGCAAGAACATTGGTCATTTCCTGATCAACTTAGCAGCAAGTCGCACAGACTGAAGCAGAGTCCAGACAGCAGATAATCGCAAAATTCCAGCTACATGCGAGACAAAGTCAGAAGTTGTGAAGACGTTTGACTCAAAGAGCCCTAAGCAACTAACGACAAACAATATCAACGGATTTATAAAAAAACAAAGAATGTCGTATCAGCACGGTATTCACTGGACAGTACTAGATAGTCTGGCTATATGTACAATATATACATGACAATTTCAGAGGCTCTAACTGGTAAACATGTATTCACGCTTTACTTCCCATTCAACACAGATAGGCACATAGCGTGTATCAAACAGAATTCACCAAGTGATGCTTGTGCAGAGTTTTTCAATCGTGATAAATTTTGGCTTCGCGGAGTATGGCTGAAGGCCATTATAGTATACACCTTACGAAATCCCAAGAAATAGAATTTTATCTTTAGAGTTTACAGATTGTTCGAATTTTCGGTTCGTATTTTCTGACTTCAAACTTGGTAGACTAGCATCATATCAGGATCGTCTTAGATGCACTGGCAGTGGAACCCATGAACAAGAATTTCAGAAATGCTGGACTTGACAAATATGATGGGCAGTATGGAGTGACACTATCTCATGAAAACATTACATTCTGAGAAATCCATGAAAAAAATATGCTTTCTGTGACGATCAAACACGCCACGATTGGAAGCACAACACGGTGCAATTGCAAGCTTAATTTTACGCAGAAACAAGTTCTCACATTAATTTTCGTATTACTATCTGATGCAGAATGGCTTTCTATGGTCTACTGAGTTGTATTCGTAATATAGATATATATGTCCAGTATTGCAAAGATAGATCTCGAGTCACATAAAATAATCTATTTTACCTCTTGAATGGTTTAGACCAGAAACTACTATATTCTAACGAGCTCTGAACTAATATGGCCGCCACACGCCCTTCGGCGCCGTACCGTTTTCATCTAACTCATCTCCGTGACCGGTGATATTCCCATTCTGATCTGTCATGTGTCCATCGAATCCGTGCTTGGATCGTCCGTCCATGCCTATGGCGATTGAGTTTTGGTAGCC
>JAOBRC010308017.1:0-13352 GCA_027575255.1 Scolionema suvaense
CTCATCTATGTCATCACATATCTTAACAGATTACAAGTTAGTTAGTAAAACTTTGGTAAGTGCAATCGAAATACCTTTACATTTGAATTTGATGGTGTTCGTAGCATTGCTACCTGTAACTAACAGAAATGACTTTCACTTTCCCATCGTAATATACATGTGTCAATTTTAGCACCAAGCACAGGAAAACAAGTTTATTGTGACGTTGTGATACAAAATAACCTCATATATGCAACTATAATAAAAATAATTATGATCCAATCTATAAGCACATTATACAATAACACAACTAGAGTGTGATATGATGCCAATCCTTTCAATTGTAAGATTATTTAGCATTTTTATTATTTTCTTCTTTGATGCAAGTAAAGTTAACATTCTCCTAATGCCAATGAGTAAGTCTCGCAATTAGGCAGGTGACGTTACAGCATCATGGTTCACATTTATTCACATGTCCTTAAGATAGTCCCCTGAAATGATACAACAATGGTTCATTAAATTCCTGATAGCAGATCCAATAGAATTTTGTACTAATATTTATTATGAAGCATCAAAGACAGCTAAAATCACAGGCTCAGTCCAATGCTTTTTCCTCGAGGTTCTCCGTAAAGGGATAGACCTGCCAAAGCAAAACTTCTCAGATAGTTAATTTATGAAGGTTGATATTTATTGTAAGGTACACTTCTTTGAGTAATAATCACAAATGTAGTACTGGGCTTCAAATAACTTGCCGTGTAATTTAATAACTTGAAACTACAAACGACGGTAACTGATATTATTTGTGGAATGACGCGCTGTCGTAAATGATCTTTCAGAACAAAGATATACAGTGCGAGCAAATTCACCAACTCATCTTTTTCCTTGCTCGTGCCACACACAAATCCTCTTTTCTATCATACATGATTCTATAAGTTGCCACGCTACACTCAAACAATTATCGTACATTGACACATTGATAGTTATCATTTATGTCACAACAGAATAATCTATGGAACACAATATATCGCAGGATTCACACGCTCACATGAAACAGTAATTACACAAACACAGGAGCAGCGTAAATACATCTCATATGGTATGCCTAACATTTTTGGGAACTCAGCCCCAAATATAATGATACTCTACAGTTGGTGCACCTGAAATCCAAAATAACAGGAAAACATTTTTGTTTAAAAAGTACACAACAATCCTGCTTTATGGGTAGCCTGCAATAGCACCCTACCTTTGCTACGATCCTTCATACCATCATGACGTGGAACAGCTAGAGAAAGTTCAACGTTCTCTAACTCTTCCTTTGCCTTTCGAAATACCATTATAACTTTTTCACTCAATAGCCTTGCCACTTCCTCAGGAGGATCGTGAACAGGCGGAGTATCGGCTATCTTCATGTACTTGGAAAGCTACAAACATCAAAACAAAGCTGAGAAATACAACACGATTCTGAATAAATTGTTTCCATGAGAGTTGTCTGGTCATTAGTTTAATATCGTGATAACTGGGAAGGGAAGGTATGTAGAGAGTAAGACATATAGGTGTTTTCCAGTGTTAAACAGAGGACCTGTTATCTGAAAACCCCAAAATTATCACACGGTTCCTTCAAGTTACCATTGTATGTCAGGTGATTATAGATGCAACAAACCCAATTCACTAAAAACCCTATATCTATGAAAAAATAGTAAATTAAGTAATTTCCACTTATGCAAATTTTACATGGCTACACAGATACATGTGAAGTGATTACAGCACATGCTTCAGAAAAAAATTTTATTAAGACAGAAATTTGGGCGGGTCAATTGTATGTCTTTACAGTATGCACTAAAGAGCAAGGATGTTTCACAGTCAACGTAACTCTGACATATGAAACTGAGTCTTCAAAACTCCATATTTTCATATGAATTGGACACAAACAAAAATGGCCAGAACAAAACAAGTACAAACAACTGAAAAACTAAGAAAAGCTGTAGTATATAATGATGGTGTTAATAAATAATTAAAATTATTTCCTGGGTACATTTATATCACAAGTACAAACAAGAACCAAGCTTTATTACGAACGTTCAGTAAAGAAATTAAATTAAGGTTCAATACAACTAAATGCCATATCTTCCGTGTCAAATTTACCATTCGACAATATCGAAAATCCTCGATTAAGTGCTGCAGTAACTCTTTCATCTA
Source organism: Scolionema suvaense (assembly GCA_027575255.1). Taxonomy (NCBI): domain Eukaryota; kingdom Metazoa; phylum Cnidaria; class Hydrozoa; order Limnomedusae; family Olindiidae; genus Scolionema; species Scolionema suvaense. The sequence continues at coordinate 2,176 of JAOBRC010308017.1, forward strand.
CTGACCATCACAGATAAAATAAGATAAATAAAATAAAATAAGTTGGTTTGAAAATGCCACAGGAATTAGTGCCGAAATTGCGATTAGAACGCGCTGCGGTTAGTTTTTGTTTGATCTTAAGCAACAAGATGTTTGTTGGAATTGTCTTCATCTGATCACAGTGGGTATTTAAAACTCCACATTCCAGGGCGGCGCTCATAGAAGGACAAAATGTTTTAGACACAAAATATTTTATAAAAGTTAAAGTATAAATGAAAAACTTCGTCCACCTATAAACATCCTACACGGTGAGCTCAAGGGGAAGAGCTAAGTACAGCAGTTTCGAAATACATAACGCATCTTTTGATAAGAAAAATCCACCAAGCATTGCTCCAGAGTATAAGATCAGTAACATATAAGTCTTTTCTTTATAACAAGGAATGTCTTGATCAAGTGTCGCATTTAATAGCCTAAGATGCAGCACTTAATTGAGGGCGCCATTCAATTACCAACTATTTTAAAAGCTGAAGAGCTCAATATTGATCACATTGAGGGAATTGTAAACATTCTCAAACCTGTTCGAAGTGAATTCAGGCCTTGCAGAAATGCAATTGAGATTCTTTCAGATGATTTTCAGAGGTGATAAGGGTATGTCATATTGCGTTCATAGCATCGAACCGTAAATTCCGTAAACAATTCCTTTTGTGGCGTATGTCTGTAGATCATTAAGACATGTTGGTTGCTTTTCATTATTGTTGACCACTATTTGTACCGCTGATGTTCATGCTTGTATGTACTAGCTGAATCGTATGTGAATGTGACTTTGACTTCTTTTTGAAGTTGGGATCTTTCTTGAGATCAGATTTAGATTTATTTTCGCTTTACCTAGGTGCAGCCAGTCAGTGAGACAAAAAGCTGCTTTTCTCATCAGTGATGCACTTTAACACAAATTTTATGACAAACGTTTTGAGGGTGAAATTCTAATTCCATGAAGTTAGTGTCTAAGAAAGCCAATCATTACATCCAAGGTCAATCCTCGGATGTAATGATAAATTAAAAAAAAACCTCTGAAAAAAACCTAAACAATCTCAACCATATTTGTGCAAGGCCAGAATCCACTTGGAACAGGCCTGAAAACGTTTACAATTCCCATGTAGAGTTGATACAATAAACCATAAAATTGCACATACTGTGACAAGAGGAACATCATCCTTAGCCATGTCTTGAACAAGCATGATCGGACCTTCATTAATTTGGATTATTGGAATTCTATATGGTCGAGGTATAACCAGGAAGACCAAATAAACATTGTGATATTGCTCACCAACCATGACTTTGGCTTTGACTACAGCAAAACCAAAGAAAACCGATGCTGGGGGCTTGAAGCTAAACAAAGAGAAAGAAAAACTATTTGTCTTCTGAACAAGAGCAGTACATAGTTCAAGCTGAATACCAACAAGCCAATTAATAAACACAGTCCCACTTCTCACGATTGACGAGAAACAAATAACATTTGCTAATGATCATGAAAGACACCCCAACAATGGTTACATTTTACAAATGTTTTTATTCCTAATTGGATAACCCATTCCTCAATGAGTCCAGTCTAAAGACACATGACAAATATGGTTTCAAAACCGAGTTCAATCATTCCACTTAAGTATAATAACACAAAGAAAAGGCTTTATAACCAGCTGAAGTCGATACCTTATCCTCCCCCTGCCAAACAAAAAAATTTCTTAAAAAATCATGGATTTGCATTCATGGACATAGCGTCAAGATCACAAATAATCATGCCCCAAAGATCTAAACAAACATACCTGAGTTTAGCATCCGGGGAAATTCGCCCAGGTACTTCCACAACCTCTCCTTCTTCTTTGTCTCCATCCATGGACATCCATTCTCCCTTGGTCTCGCCCACTCGTTCAGTGAGGCTAATTGCGCTGACACCTTTACCCAGAATCTCTTTCAATGATTTTTTACTGTCCAACAGGACGACACGCATTCTAGAGGAAAGATGGTATTATTGAAGCAAGCTGAAACGACCATCAAACCTAAAACACGAGACTCTAATAGAGCAAGAATTGAAGCCGCTGCGATGGAATGCAGAGCAACAACCCACTGCCCTAAATAGGAAAATGAGTTGGGGCTTCAGAATTCACTAAAATATCCAATTATTTGGGTTCAATTGTCAAAAGTGATTGTATATCTGCTATAAATCAGAAGCTGAAACATTTTGGCTGCAACTGCCAGCATTAGGAAGACACAGCAGTTTTTATGTAACAATTCTGGGTTTTTCATCTCACGATCAATTCGGATCCCAGTGAAACCATTATAAAATCAAAGATTCAGAACAATACACTTTGGGAACATCTTAAATAAAGTACGCTACTAGCATTAAAACAGATCTGTTAAGCTCCTAATCCCGAAAAGCTTTTTCCAAAAACCTTTCGGAGATGATCTCTTTTAAAACCTGCTTCAGATGGACAACAGATTTCCCACGGAGCATACAAATAAAAGCTGTCGACAAAATCATGATAAAAACAGTTCATGCACACGTGTTCTGCCAATTTCAAGAGCAAAATACCTGCTTCCAACTTCACACATAGGACATGTTGCAAGAAACGGAGTCTCTGGCTCTCTGTTGCTCGTCTTTAGTGAGACTACTACAGTTCGAATCCCTCATGGCTGGTGACAAGTATATTAGGACAGAGTCAGCCAAATTTGATTTAGTTAACAGTAGAACGCCATCAATCATGTAAACATACAGGTGCCTTTAGGCGGTTTTCTATGAAGCGAAATCTTCGCGCGAGGCAAAATGAAGCGAAACTGATTTCAGCGAAATTTTGCTTGTCAATTTCTATGTCGTTCATTTTCGCTAATAGCGCATTAATATGATTGGTTCAATTTCTTAAAGGTACATGTTTTCGATGCCATCACATCGTGTGATTGGTTGGTGACAAATTTCGCTGCGAAAAAGTAGAAACTGGCTCTACTTGTTCGTAGCGAACATCTCCCTTGAGCGAACAATAGTAGGGAATTTCCCTGGCAACTTTTTTGAACAGCGCAAGCTCCTGGGCGAAAAACGTTCGCTTCATGCGACATGTTCGCTACGTGGAAAACCGCCTTTAATCCTATTTCTACTTGAGGTACCTGAACACCTTGTGAGTTTACATAGAATTTATCCGGGACCATTTTGGTCCAAAAATATTTTTTCACAGTTGGCCTACTGTCTGAGGCAGGCCTTTTGTGTCAAGCGATTGGAGGAAAAATGGGCCTGTTATTTCACCCAAAAACGTGTTAAGCCTGTTAAATATGTGCAGACTACCTAAATTTGTAAGATTAGTATGTGTAGAAATGCATTCATAACAAATTTCCAACAATGACGGATCTACGACCTGTTAAAGGCCAAATGCTAAAACAAAGGAAATCCGTCTTTTCTAGACAAGAATGACGTCCTTGTTGCTACCCACAACCTGGGGACCAAAATTTTTGTGCTAAATTATAGATCAGGTACCTAATGTTTATAAAGTGTATCCAAGATTCAAGGTAAATCCCCCCCTCCCCCCTTCAATCCTGATGAGCTCCCAAAAGCCCTGTAAAAGGGTTAAAGGGCCTGCTAGGTTGAAATAATCTTTTAGCGTTTACTACGGAGAACAAACCATCTATTTGACAGTATTCTAAACATGAAATATGTCAAGTCTAATTTTCAGCGTTCAGAAGATACGACTATAGTTTCAAAGAACATTTTGTTGCGAATTATTTCATGCCACAACACATTAAAACACTGGCAAGATCTCCACAAAAGTGGCGGAAAAACTTAATAAAACAGCTGCCCATAAATAATCTTAAGTGACATTGTGACAGCGCTATGGTGTGATGTTGAACAGAAACTCATTAAGTGACATTGAACTATCTATTTTTGAAATGAAAATTGTAGCATTTTTTTCTACTTGTGTACTTTGTGACTGCTGATGAGGGCGGTAGCTAAAAACACGCTGAAAATTTAAAGGACAAAACTTTTATGTGGAGTGTTACAAAGAGAGAAGTTTAATTCATAGTTTAACCATATGTTGAATACTTTCTATGAGAACTGTGTATTTCTTGAGTGCAATAGCATCAAAACAGAATTGATAGGATCTGAATCTCAAATTTGTTTTTCGAAGCCCTTTCAGAAAATGTCCCTTTAAAGCCACAATGACAGATTGGTCAATGTTGTAATAGTTCACTGAGCATACAAAATCATTCGTTCACTTGATTCCAAATGAAGCTACAAACGTGTCTCAGACAATGTCAAAAGGACATAAACTACGCAAGAAGACATTCAAATCAGTTAAACATTTCAGATTCCGCTTACGAATCTTGAAGAGCAGTATAAATGTTATCCTGGTGTTTACGCAAACATCAGGCAGCCATGCATGCCCACTGCGAATGAACAACAATACCGTATGGGTAAAGCCTAATAAGTTTAAAAGTTTATGATCTCCACAACGGGAATAGTTTTATGAGTGCATAACAAAGCTGTACGTGATTTGACTTTCAGAGCCTACAAAATTGACAAAAAATACACCAGTCCTATACATGGTAGAGAAACAGATACAAGTGCTGAATAAGACAAAGAAATACTAGAAAAGACACCATACATGACAATAACTATATCTCACCCTGTGTTTCCACCTCCACCACTACCACCACCACCACTTCCGCTTCCACTTCCGTCTCCACTTCCAGAGCCATCTCCACTACCAGAACCATCTCCGCTTCCAGAGCCACCAATCCCATCATGCATCATGGCTTTCATACAAACATCTTTCTTTTCTTCCCATAATTTTTCAGCTCTAAATACAAAGTAAAAAAACGAAAACATAATATACTAAACATTTGGTTCATGCTCTCTGAGAACGAAAGAAATAACATTACATGCAAAAACGAAGGTCTATCAATCATATAGGAGGCTGGCATATGTTAGACAAGACAAACTTGCCTTCAATGCAAAACCTACTCGTTCATGAATACGTCACACAAATGTCGGTATCCTTATATCCAAATCGCATAACAAGTGGAAAATTGCCTGCTCGTTTTTACAAGAATAATTAGTTTAATGAAAACATGCGCAAAAATTTACAGTACCACTATTGATTGGAATAGATCAGACTGATTGATTCATATGGCCACACTTTACAGAGGAGTATGTGAAATATGAGAAGTTGATGAAGCTTCGAAGAAAAATGTAGAACAAGATCAAAGTTCTAGTAACGCAAACCTATTGCAGATTAATGATCAATGACAAGTACAAAAAGAATAGAATAGCTCTAGTTGGGTGCCCTAACTAGCGAGAATCTCAAGCGTCGAAAGCACAGGATAGCAATAGGCATATAAATATAACTCAATGGCGTGCTAATATGTTGTGGGTTTTACAAATACAACAAATCGCAGAAATAATAAGTATAGCTACTTTCCCATCATCTTCAGACAAAATTCTTTCGATTACCCAAACAAGATATCCTAGCTAATTATGATACTTCAGAAATCTCTAGGACAAATGAAAACTTTGCATGTAAATGAGCTCATTACTGCAACATTTGACCGCATCAGAATAAACCTAGTCATTTCTAAACATTGCTCCTTACTCATGTGCTTGCATGATGCAAAAACATAAAGGAATCTGAGAACATCCCATGTGCAGGCCTGTTGATTACCTCATGAAATTTCCTTAGGTTTAATGGTCAAAATTTATCATACCGGCCAGTTTATCAAACAATGGGTATCCATTGACAAAATCTAAGTACCAATAAATAGAGCACAAAGCAGACAGGTAACATGCAAAGAAGACCCAGAAACTGTATGCAACATTACTGGAGCAAAGTTACTAAAGGATGAACCAAAAAATCTGTGATTATCTTGCCATTATGGGGAGCAAGCTCAGTGATTAGAATGAACAGTTATTATTAACAGCCAAAACAACACACCTGCAAACAATAAAAATCCATCGGAAAAGAACAAGAAAAGTCAGGCTTGAACAGCTAAGATGCTTCCTTAGCCAAGTTGATGTTTCACTGCACCAGAGAGCACCGTCTGCATTTGTAATTCCAAGGTATAGCTTTCAACTCAGAATCAGCGCCCCTTCTATAATCAGCCTGGTGAAGGGACACGATCCAATAGAATTATTTGAAATCAACAATTCTGATGTTCATGCCAAAAAATAAAGCATTCATTTGTTCTCAAAAATTATTTCTTCGTGCAAACGATGCAATGCTTCCAAGAAATATCCTCACTATGTGTCTTCCATTTTTCTAATGCCATCAAAACTTTCAAATTCAAATTCGCATGGCGGGGTTGAAAATGAATTTGAGTGTCAAGACATTTTTTAGTAAACCTCTGAATAGCGGCCACCTCCCAATAACGGCCACTTAACTTTGGCTGCAGAAGTGGTCGCATATTAGAGGTTTGACTGTATGAGATTTACAAAGGGGCTGCTTTTACATTCAAAATATTAACATTCATTCTTGACCCCTATTGGGTACGTGTTTTTCCGCATATATTGGAACTTTTACAGAACTATATCTAAACATAAATCTCATCATTGGAGACGGTCCCATATACAATCTCACTATTGCTTTTACTTATGACTGATTTTTTTTACAACCGTTTCTTCGGTCAAGTATCACAGCAAATGACAAACTCAGTTCATAAAAATTCACATGCTTTTTTACATTAGGACTTGCTATCATAAGATGAATTGCTATGTCTTCGAAACAATTTGCATGGAAATTGCAAGAAAATTGGCTCACGTTCAAGTCGCTGAATGGAAAATCAGAGTGGGATGAGTATTGATACATATTACGAACTAATCATCTGCTCCCTATAAATCATGTAAAAATCTGAGTGATAAGTGTTCCTTTAAATTCAACACATGGCATTAGGAGGGGTATTAGGTCCCCCCTAAGACATTGGCCTCCCCCTAAAATTTAGGTACCCCCTATTCTGACATATAGATAGGTACCCCCTATGGTAGGTACCACCTATTCTGAGCAATAATCGTCGGTACCCTTTTAATACTCGTGGTTTTAAGTATTAGGCTATTCCTGAAATTTTAAGTATTCGTTCTCTTCAATAGTCAATCAGATAATAAGTCACAAATTATGCTTCATTGTCCCATTTAAGACCAGTCCAAGGTACCAAAGTAGTTCATACTTAAAAGGAGAGAAAAATGGCTCCATGAATGCTATCAATGCCGGCGACACTCTCCCTTTGTTGCCTGAGGAAGCCATTTGTCTTCTTCTATTTATAATTTGTATATGTAGCAACATGTGAATGGAGACGGAAAAGTAGATATGGCATATACACATTCAAAATCTTCACAAAAATCTGAGAAAGAATGTGAGGTATTTATGCAACCATACTTGCTGAAGCAAAGGTTTTATTTGTCAGGATCAAATAAACTCAGTATCAGACAGTCATTTCTGAAACTGATTGAAACTATCTTCAACAACTATCTACATTGTGGTCGGCATTACTACTAGCCAAACCAAACAAACACTGCTGTTAAACAATTAACGAACTTAGTGACCGCAAAAGGTCATACACTCCTATTATGTTCTTGTTATCTGATTACATTCTTTGTTTTTGTAAGAATCTAGCGCAAGTCTCAGACTTCAGACAAAGAACAACAGGTGGAAGAATTAATTAATGGTTTCAAACAAAAGAGAATTGATAACAATCCGACCCTCACGTGAAATTTCCTCATTCTTGTAAATAAACAAGAGTGCAAGCAGATCTACAAGAGTATAGCACTTTAAAAATTGTTTTTGCAAATAACTAATTATTTCATGTCCGTACATATAGTTAGGAGGCTGCAGTATATTTGAGGACACCAGGTAGCAAAATCGTACCAGGCAACACCTATTAGGCCCTGTGTGCAGAGATTTCTTACTTTTACTAGTTGGAGATGTTCTTGAATTATGATGGGAAAATGATGATACCTATCAGGAAATCTCAGAATACAGTAAAGCTGGAAGTGAAGGGTGCAAAAGGCGTAACCAGAACAAGACTACTAGTTATGACTTGTTTCTTCTTCAGGAAACTGCAGCAAGCAAATTATCAATAGCTGCTTGCTGTTGCCAGAGTTATTAGAGGTTGAAACAGCCCCTTCACCTTTCTTTGACTGAAGTTGGGAAACTTTGCAAAGTTGGGCGAGCAACTTCTTCAGGGCACATAGACAGAATTATCAGTAGTGACCTTGTTCTTATAGCAAATAAAATAGGTTGAAATTTCAAAGCCTCAATTTTTCAGTTAGAATGGTTATCTCCGTCCACACAAGGCTTTACATAATTATTCAGAGAAAGGTCCTGAGAACAAACACGGGCCCCCAGACCCACTGTGAAAATGTAGGTACCCCCTAATGCAATAGCCCCCCCCTCTGAAATTTTACAAATTGCTTGCCCCCAGGTTAATTTACCTTCATTTTTGATTTACACCCCCCCCTAAGAACAAGGGGGGCTAATGCCATGTCAAGCCATCTACGCAAGCTATTTCTCAGCAATAATTATTTTTTTAATCAGCAGAAATCAGTCCACAAGGTACAGATATATTTCCAGCAGCTACATTTATATCACTAGCATTAAAAGGTTAAGCAAGGGCAATGAAACAAAATTAGGAAGATGAAGGCTGAGTAAAGCAAAGATCAGCCGACAGGAGCACAAACAAACACAAAGAAACGCAAACAAACATAAACAAACACAAATAAATCAGAAGACAGAAACTAGAACCATTAAAACAGAGTATACATAACCTTTACCCAAGACAATGCAACAAAAATATCATCTCAAATGAGAACAACATAAAAGCATTACTTAGGATTGGAGTAGTGAAAATGATACTTATATAGCACTTACGATTCACACATTTCCCCAGCAACCTGGCAAAAGCAATTCCAGTTTTCTTCACCGCTAGTGCCATTTCGTAGTATTTTCACACTAAAATAATCAAAGAAAGCTCTTCTAATCAAATCTGTTCATAAATTGTGAGCTGACATTTGTTCTTCGTGGAAATGATGAAGATCTAGGTAAGCGATTATAGCTGTGAAAATGGCATTGGGAAAATAATGAGCACATTCATTTATTGGATATTCCATATGAACATGTAGCTCGCACATATCTGGGGCATCAGAGAATACGACAGATCTATGGAGAGGCAAGTGCTAGGAAATTTCTAGGCTTTTTATAACACTCAGGCCTCGATATAAGTTTTTCTGAACGGCCGACAAAATAACTCCCAATGTCCGAGAGCAGATGCATTGACAGCGAACCACCCAACAGGACAAGGCAGCCCATAATGACGCAGATTTCTGCTTGCTTCAGTTTGCTGCAAACAAGCAGCAATAGACTGTGGTTGATGGGTAGCTATCCATACAAACAATAATCTACCCTTAACTCTACCTCAACACTCTGAATTACTTGGCGAGCATTGTTATTCAATACCTAAGGCACACTGATCACACTTCGAAGTTTGGCGATACAGACCACATTGTTCCTGTCCAATGTACAACCAAAAGAACTGGAGTGGTCCGGTATGGTCTAAAGCGCCGACCGGAGACCGTAATACCGATGTTGCCTTGATAAGTCACACAGATGCTACGTAAGCACATGAGAATGACAAATAAAAATTACTTGCAGTCCAAGTTATGTGCCGCATGAAGAAAATCCTTTATGTAACATGATAACATTTTCAGCCAGGCATATAACTAAAAAGTCAAAGTCATATCTTTTGACAAAAAAAATGCAAATCCAAAAACACAAGAAATACATAACATCATACTTAACTTTAATCCGTCAATAATTTACGCAAAACAAATACAACTTATCGAAAGAATGCAAGAAAAAGGTTCATTTGCCCTGGTTAAACGTGCATATGCTGGAGGGTACAGGACATCAGAGTAGCAGACATATACTACTCGACAACTTCTCTCAACAGAATTGGTGTCTCTTTTATACTTTCTAGAGGATAACAGCACTGAACTACAGAACTAGCAACACAATCAACATATTTATTCAGTAATCAACAGCAATGAGTAGATAGGAGGTATATGCCAGGAAACTGTACAGATCTGTAGGTGGGAGGTTCTTCTTCACAACACATTTATTGTTTCCGCATTTCAGTACACACAGCACATCAATTTAGAAAACGTCAAGCGGCTGGTCCATAGGCCAATCTAATTTGTTGTTGCGCGCCATAGATTCATTGTACTAGTAATGCCCCCTTACTATAAGTAAACTGCATTATATACACACAGAAATACATACTCATTTAGAGAATTATTCATGAAATGGATTTGTTGTTTACGCACTAGCACAGAAAGCTATCGTTGAAATGATAGAACACCGAGCAAGATGAGCAGTGTGGTTTAAGATTCGAAGCAGTCAAGACTGAAAATGTTTCTCAGTGCTATTTCCTTATTGTAATATTTAGTTATTAGAGTGCAAAATGTAGTTTCTGGTGGACATTCAAAGCTTTTATTTTTGTAGACCTTTTTAGTTAAGACTAATTCCATCAATAGACGCAGCGCAGTCTAGGGTCTACAAATGCAACTTCTGATTTACTAAGGCCCACTACACTTTAACAGAAACGTTTTCATATCAGCCCAATCTTCGGCTGGTATTGTGCATCTATAAACAAGCAATCTAGAGGTTTCCTTGTCGCAAATCAGACAGTCCATGGTCATACTTGTCTATGAAGAGTAGAATGCTGTAGGAAGCACAAGAATGCTATCCACAAAGTTTTATATATAGTATTCAGTCACCTTGCCCTCAAATTACTATGTTTGGGAACACAAAATTAAAATTATGACTACCTGACATTTTGTCGTGTTCATTCAAAAGTAGCTCGATATTTGGACGGAACCACCCGGCATTTGTCGGGTGCCGGGCCGTTATATCGAGGCCAGAACATTGGATTATTTCTCTCATTGCAGAGCAGCAAACTGATTTTCCATGAATAAGTCTCAACAAATTTGCCTCCAGCAAAACCATGGTGGAGTTTAAAAGGAGTACCAACAAAAGTAAAAACTTAGTCTTGGCGAAAAATAGACGTCAACGACATTGAATGCGATAAAACCAATTGAATAACAGAACTTACCAATCCATCAGCTCCAGCTTCTCCAGTGCCTTAGCAAATGAGCACATCTCCTTGTAGTCCTCCAT
>JAOBRC010308128.1:0-13351 GCA_027575255.1 Scolionema suvaense
CATGGCTCTAGCATACCTAATTTAGTTAGATAAACCATGAAATGTCACGGAGAAGAGCAAATCTCTTGAGGAATAGTTAATGTTTCCATTTGCCTTGATTTACTTTACTGGTTATCCATTATTTGTTACATGTAGCTTAACTGGTGAGTTGTTTTTTTATGGTTAGTGTGACAATAGTGTTTATTTACAGTAGAAAGTCTATCATTTTAAAGAGACCATTTTCAGTGTGGATAAATGGCCACTAATTGCTTGTAACCTCTGGATTTTTGTTAGGTTAATCTTGATAAGCCCCAGGTAAATAACAAGCTTTGGTGTGTTAGTTGAAGCATTACTTAACTCATGAAATAATTCAAAGTATAAATTAACTGAGTGATCCTGGGTCCTGCTAGTTTGATAAGGTATATATGCCTTTTCAATAAGTGAGGAAATTCAATTATCACTTTTTTTCAACCGTGCGGTGTTCGAATTCTTTATTCATTGAGATAGCAGAAAGTCAGTAAAAATCATATCTATTTGACCATTTTGGTCAGTGAAATAGGTATGTTTTTCCTTCTAGAAAGTCAGTAAAAGTCAGTAAATTGAAAAAAATCAAAGCTGTATCAACCCTGCAGGTGGTAGCCTTTGGAAAGTGTGCCCACTAAGAAACCACCTGTGTGCCACCTGCTGTGAAGATGTAAACAGAAATGAGAAAAACCAGAAATTTTGACCTTCTAGAAGCTCTAAGTCCCCTCCAGTTTGTTTATCAATCGAAAGATCTCAACAGACCCTACAGAACAATGTCAGCATTTTTGTTGCTTTTGACTTGATCAAAAGTTAGAAGCAATTTTAGGTGAAATTCATGATTTCATAACAAAATTCCTGCAATTTTTCAAATACAGAGCTATAACTTTTGATTGGAAAAATATCTCGAAAAATGCCAACACCGTTTTGGGGGTACAACATGGAGCGTTTCCCCAAGTTGGTTTGGTGAAAAAATATTGATCACTGGGAGACTTAGAGCTCTGCAAAGCCCTATGACCCTGTTTTCAAATATTTCCTTTGTTTCAAAGCAGCAGGTGGCAATTTATCTCAAAATCTTCAGGAAATGAAGCAGGTCCCTTTCATTGATGCATTGAACACCCAGAGACTTCTTGGAAACGTTTCTGAATCAAAGTAGAAGCCCTTGAATGAAGCACTAACTGGGCCTTTACAGTATCCTTCGCCCACATTTAGCCTGTGGCGCGTTCTGTATGCAAGCAGGGTGATTTCTGGTGTGGTGAATTTTTTTTCGTAAATCTTCAATCCGACCAAATGGTTTTTTAATGCTTACCCGCTGGATTGATTTACACGGATTGATTTGAGAAACGCTCTTTCAAGAAATTTGTTTCCTCTTATTTTCTGCTACAGAATGGAACTTTTGTGATTGTTCTTGAAAGGAAACAATAAGTTAAGTCATATCATTGCAATATGTGGCAATGTGGAATCATTTGGTGTAGGTATGATCAATTTAGAACTTAGGTGTGACATACGCAGGTATCCCCTAAACATTGCAGTCCTGTCTTTCCCATACTTGAGAAGTACCTGTTTTTGTTAAGTTGACATTTTTACGCATCTTGCTATCATCAGATAACTCTCCTCAGTTTGTCTTATTTACCTAAATGTAAGGCAATGCTTCATTGCTGTCCAGGGATTTATCCAAGCTCTGAAACTGACTACTGTTTTTTGGCATAAGATTGAGTTTTTCCAAACCATTTCACTGATCTTCTCCATGAGTATTTGCTTGGGGTGTCAGATAAGGGCCTGAGTTAAAACTTGAAATCAGGTTTTCAAATTTTACACCAGGGTTGTTGGGCAGCATTGGGAGTCCTTGCCAAAGACAGGGGAGCATTTGCACTTTGACGCCCTTAGTATATGCTAGAAGCTAGAAATAATGCATGTACCTTTCATCATGTTCCAAACAAACAATAAGATTTTCGTTACAAGTAGTGGTTGTTGGCTTCTTTGTAGAAGCCAATTAGAGATTGGTTTTACATGCAAGGGTTAATTGGTTTGGATGAATGAAGTATGAGTCATAATGAACCGAAGTTTGAATGTGTTAGTGACTGAATTATAAAACACTTCCTTTGAGAATGTTAACGGTTGTGCAAATATTTAAGTTATGGTTCTGCAAACTTTAGGTCAAGGATTGAGTTTCAAAACCCAATTTGAAGACTGAGTTTTGACTACCATATATACCGGTAGTCAGTTGGTGCTTGGACAAATCTCGGCTGTGGAATGCATTCTTGCACTTCTTCATAGTAGCTACCTGTTGATTATAGTTGTTGTACTTGCACGGATAAAAGCTGATACACTGTTGCAAAGTGTTCTATCAACTCCTTGAATCTTACTACCCGCAATGGTACTCCCTGTTAGTTTGTATATAGTCCTGAAGTGACTCTCTCCCATCAGTGATGGTCCCCAACTGTGATTTGATGATACTAAAGCCTAGTCCCCACCTAGTTGCATTAGTATAGATGACTGCTAAGGATAACACCTCTTGACGCCAAAAGTCTGTGACTAACACTGACGTGATTTGGTTTCATGTGGGAACACAGACGTGCTATTGACGCTTAGAGTGTCATGACTAATGCACTTAACACGCGTTTTGTTTTTTTGCTATTCACTGCAGACATGAAAGCACAGAAATGATGACAAACAAATTGTAGTGCTGAATGTGCTGTGTAAACTGGAAAAACGAAGGGAAAAAAGAAAGCACAAAATCCTGTTCGAAAGTGATTCACATGTCCGACACATTTCCCTTTCTGGATGATACCTTTTCACTGCATTGATCTTCATGCTTCAACTTTTTTTTGTCAATTCTCTGTTGTCTGGTGAAATCGACAACTTATTAGCTAATGATTACCTTGTAACTTCCCGTGATAATTGCAATTTGGATTACAATAAGTCAATTTCCTTAATGTGTCGCGTCTAGAGAGCGTCTTAAATGAAGACTTTTTCATTCGAGACACATTCCGCGTTATGGCCGAGCGCAGAGCGTTATTGCTTCACTCTTGACGCCAATGCGTTAATGTGTGTCAATCATTAACACACTGGCGTTTAGCATAATGTACTCACGTCCTCATCTGAGTAGCGTCAATGTTAGCACCGCCGCGTCAAGCCTAAATTGACGGTGTTAGTATTGGCACTGTCTAGTGGAGACCAAGCCTAAGAGACATCGGATATGGGTAGTAGGATCTTGAGACAGAATTTTACTATGTGTTGCAAAAAGTAAGCCTGGCTGACCACAGTTTGGGAGAAACTGTTGCATAAACTCAATCTTGAATTTAAAATTTGACCAATTTTGCAGAAAAGTTATGAGTTAGTATCTGCCGCAGTTATTGATCCTTGTGGAAGTGATCAAATAGACTGGATTTTATACCAAACCTCAGATTATAAATTGTATTGATGTTGTGTACTGTTACTGTTTAACACAATAACCCTATTGTGCATGAGCCTTTTATGGACATTGATTTCCTAGAGCTAAAAGGCGACCCCTTTCTTCCCTTGAAAGTGCAATCACTCCCCATCCTGAAAGTCCAACCCCTCCCTTCTCTATTTTAAAAGTCAAACTCCTTCCTATCCTGAAAGTCAAACTACAAAAGTTGGGGCCCTACGTTTTGGCATGTGAATTGCCTCTGGTAAATAGTAAGCAGTAGGACTATCTGCACACATTCACTACCACTTCAGTTCAAAATCAGCAATCATGCCTCTTCATCCTTACTTTTTTAAGATTGAGATGGTATAGAGGTAAGTTGTGTCATCTGCTGTGTAGGACACATCTGTTTAAAGGGATCCTCCGACAAAAAATCAACATTATTTTATCTTAAAGAATGTAGAAAATGGAAAAGGAGACTGTTCTCGCTTTTTTCGATAAGGCACTTAAGTGTTTAGGTCACCTGAGACCAACTTCAATGTCAGCATGCAAAACATGAACTGGACAGCAATGGCGGACGGCATTACGAATGCTAATTTATGCAGTTACGTATATAAGTTGGCATTATTGTTTCCGTAGCCACCTAAACGGGTCGGCAAGAGTTGCTAGCTTGTTGCTCCTCTGAAAAGCAACAAAATAATTCACAATGTCCTTTCCTCCAAACGTTCTTTCACCATTATTCTTCTTCATCCACAGCTGAGCAAGCGCATGAGTTGGGATCATTCCCGCACACGCGACTTAGCCAATCAGTACTCTTTCTTTGGTAGTTTGTTTTGGTTTTTGCAAGTCTGAAATGAATTAGAGTTCGAACTGGGAATGAACAATACACCAACCAAGATTTCATTATTGTTTTGCACGATTGGGGGTATCCAGAGGTGTGCGTGAGCTATTCAACAGAAGTAGTTTAATTTTGTTATATCCGTGGTGTGAACTACCTTCCTCTAGCCATTAAGTTGCGGAATCTCCAAACAGAAACGTACAAACATGCATTAATTAGTCTATTTCAAGATGCGAAATAGATTTGACTCGCGGTCCAACAAATTGTAACATATGCTCTACTCTTCATTTGAGTTCATAATCAAGCATACTGCAGTTGCACATCAGATGAGAGTCGCTGTGTGGAGAATGCTGTAGTAGTTAGCTATCAACGTCGTAGCAAGCAAGTTGGTTCCAGTTGAAAATATGTACCTGTGTGTCAGCTATGGATGAAAATAGTGCAAATCTCACAATTGTCAGAAACAAGTAGAACATCCTTTACATTACAAGCTTTCATGCTGAACGATAGTTAGGTATTATTCGCAGCTGTATTTGCCACGGTTACCGCCTTCGATCATCTAACTATCACGTTACCAGTTAACTTATTTACGTCACACATTCAGCGAAGCTTCCTTCCCAATGGGGAGGGAAGACAGGGAAGCTTGGCTATAAAAACGTGTTCTATTGACATACGATGGTTTTTGGACGGAAGTTTCCGTGTTTTCGACGTTTTCATAACATGGCAAGTTTTTACAGCCCAACTTACTTGTTTGTCGGAGGATCCCTTTAAGTTGTAGATTTAAAGTGAAAAGAAGGGGAAAAATTCACGGAAACAGACGGACAGCACTCAGTTAACACAATTTTCCTACTTTCGACTAAAAGAAAACAACACACACGAACACATGCGCAGGGCTCAAGTGACTCAATTTTCATGCTTTCTGCCCCCGTTTTGAACTTGCCATTAGTGATGCAAAGCACAATGTAACTGCGACTTATGTTTTTTTTGCCTTCGAATATTTGAATGAATCTGATAATTGCCATGATGGCAAGGCCATGGCCTATTTTCGATCCACTTTGAATGAGATGTTTAGGAGAGTGTCTTTTGTGTACAAGCCATCTGTTCTGTTCTACTCACTGGGTTGTGTGTTTATGGGCTACGTTCGGAAACAACAATACCATTTCCGGTGACCTCCTTGATTGTGTACTTTGGCCTGACATATGTCTGTGTGGACAGCATCAGAGGACTTTGCTTGTGTCTTGCAGGAGGTAGGTGATGGCTCAATCTTTGATCTCGTAGATTTCATCTCCTCCTCTCTACAGAAAATGTCGAATTCAATGGAATGATTCTGAT
Organism: Scolionema suvaense; assembly: GCA_027575255.1. Lineage (NCBI taxonomy): Eukaryota > Metazoa > Cnidaria > Hydrozoa > Limnomedusae > Olindiidae > Scolionema > Scolionema suvaense. The sequence continues at coordinate 5,559 of JAOBRC010308128.1, forward strand.
TGGCCTGTGATTGTATTCTCTCATTAAGTTTCATAGTCACATTTATTGCACTCAGCTGCATGCCTGACATGTAGTGCAAGCTTTATCTTGTCAAATAACTAAGATTTAATGTGTGACTCAGTATCTTATATGGATAAGATTCTTTATTTGCACACGGTTCTGTCGGTACGTTAACCCCTCCTGTGCCAAGCTTGGAAGCCATTTTTTTAAATGGTTTTGACACTTTCTGGAGATAATTTCTGAAGGTATTAACTTTGGGGATACCTGCTCTAGCTGGAACCATAGGTCACCACACTCGTAGGTATCCATGTAGGGGTCACAGTTCAATTTAATTCCCTCCCCATGCCATCCCAACTATAGCCTGGATCAGCACTGGAAGTGTTGAGTGAGTAATCATAAACAGTGATTTGAAAAAGAAATACTTCAATATTAGATACTGTGTACTACCAAGTTCCTACGTTTCACTTTCCCAAGGTATGGGTTTTCGCTAAACTAAAATAGACCTTGAATGAAAGTATGTTCTGCGAAAACATTTATGAACGATTCTTTTCTTCTCTTCTGTGACTTGATCCAAATGGCAGAAGTTTCGGTATCTATTAAAATTAATGCTGTACCAATGGCCACTTGCAAAATGGTAGTTGCTTTCAAATTTCGTCATGGTTGTGAAGTGGCCTTATCTGCCTGTTAATCCTGCCAAATTCTGTGGTTATCAGGTTTCCTCCCTCTCGATATCCATTCATCTATCCACAGATTAGGAAGATTACAGGAAGAAAAAACGAATGTGTGTGGCTGGATGTTGTAATAGATATGTAAGTATACAATGTTGCCAGCCACCTAGCATTGCAGGACAAGTCCTTCTTCACGTTTATAGACATGTGCACAACTCATGATTGCATAGTGCACCTTCTAATGTTGGAAAAAATAGATATCGGGACCATAGCTGGTTTCAGTAAAGTGCTGAGGTTTGAGAGTTCCATAACACAGTTACTTACTGGTTCCTCGCAATTACTGGTCGCTGTACTTTGTTGGTGTCTTCTGGTATGTTGCCTCAATTGCATGTAGGCTGAAAATTAAGTCCTTTGAACTGTGGTATAAGTAGTTCTGTCAGATGCCAGTCTTGCAGTCAGACATTGTTCTTGAGGAGGAAGATACTTTATTTCAGAGACTAACAAGTCAAATGCTGACCTGACCACGTATTGCCTTCCAGTCCTCCAACAGCAACAAAACCGATAAATGCATTGTTGCTTTTTTTCTTGCCTGGAGGCGCATGTGGAGTTCGTTGCTTATTTTAAACTCAGTCAATGCAGGGCAGGAGATAATGGCTTATAGGGAACCCGAGGAAATTCTGTGAGTTTCTCAATCAACTAATAGCGGCGTGGAAGTGATGTAGAAACTGAAAATTCCTGCGTTTTATCAATTCCTGCAAACTGTACAGGATGTAAATTTGTGGCATGAAGGCCCATTGAGCATGGAAGTAATTGACTCACTAAATTGATGTTATTGCACTTCCGTATTAGCCGCTATTGTCATAATTGTAATTACCATAACAAGAGATATTTTTTTTTCATCTGCTGTCGCACTTCAGTGACGTAAGATCATGGTTTGTATCTGTGCGACAAATTCCTAAACTTGTGCTTGCAAATTTCTCGAGAACGAATTATTGAAGAGTAGAAATATTGCTGATCTCTTACATATTTCCCCATACTCACTTAGATGGGATTAAGGTGTTTATTTACCTCTGGTTCCCTTTAAAATTCTTCAGGCTAATTTGTTTGTCATGATTGAGATCCTCTTGCTTGGTAAAAACTGTGGCGTATTGGTCTAGAAGTTCCAGATTTGTTGATGAATCCTATGACCCCAATGAGAAATTTTTGCTTATCTGAGCACAGTTGCTGTCTGCAATCCGATGCTTAGTGACTATGTAACTGCTCTGGAATCTGATGCTAATTGTATCATGCCTGAAACCCTGATCAATTACATTGCAGAAACTGATCAGATAAATTGTTTTGGATGTCGGGAATAGGTTGCCCAATTGGTTCATCTTGAACGTCTTATTTGTAATATCATTCCTACTCTTATGCAATGTCTGCTTTGTTGCACAGGGACTGTTGAGCCTTGTGCAAAGTCATTTCTGCATGTGATCTGCTTGCCTGTATTGTGATCTACACAATGAGCTGTGCAGTAGTTAGACGTGACAGTGGGAAAAAAGTTTAACCACAACATGTTTCACAATACTTTTGATTGATGATAATGAGTGTTCTTGCGGCACCTTCTGACTACATTTAGTTTATATCTTGAGTGCCTGCCATGAATTCAAGCTGTCTGACATGTTGCTCTAAAAAAGCTTACTTTAGATCTTGTCACACTTATTTCTAAAGCTAGCTCTTATTTCAACAGAACTGAAACTTGAAAATCAGAGGTCATATCTTTCCAACACTCATGAAAGCTGTAAAGTTATAAATAACTTCTGAATCAAAGCATTTTTTTCTGATTTCAGATTTATTGAGAATGTTTGCAAAGCTCAAAGCACATAGCTGATTTTTTGTAAATGGTTTCTGTTGCATTTGGAAATTATTTTTGAAAGTACCTGTTTTGATTGCTAAGAATATTATTTATAGTCGGTTTCTAGTTGATCTTTATTTTGAGCTTGTCATTCTGTTGAAAGTCTCTCGAAAATTGCTCTTCCATTATCATGATCATGCCATTTTACTGACTATCAGTCTGCTCACACGTTTCTAATTCTACCGGCTTATTTCAGTGCTTTCGATTGATCTTTATCAATATAACTTCTCTTCAGCACATCTTTCCAGTTTCCGAATTCAGATCAAGATGCTCCTCTTATCTTAGCACTTCTGCAGACAATGGAATTCTTTGCATGGTGTGTTTGATTGTTATCTACTGCCTATGATTCATTGTTTCTTTTTTATGTGTCCAAAATAAAAATTATTGAATCGAAACCAATTTTTATGGCTTTACAACAGACCGTGGCTAACTGGTGAACAGCATCAGAGCAGGGAACATACAAGCAAGCAGTCCCCAATGCAAAGAAAAAAATGATCTGACCCCACGTTACACCCAGCCACTACTTTGTCGTAGGTACAGTCATGGAACTTTCCAGCTCAAGCCAGAATTCCGGCTCTCAGATATTCAAGAATCTTGCTTTACCTGTGCTTACTAAGTGCTAAACATCGTGCCCTTATTTGTTCAATTCAAAATAGGACATTTTCCGGCTCAGATTTCTTGTGGTTTCATGCCTGGATGTATGATAAAAGGAGAGTACTTCATGGAAAAGCAATTTTTTGCTAAAACTATGCTTGAGATCATTTTAGAGAAGGTGGAATTTTGGGCTCCATTGTCGGTCGGTGTCGTAAATGCTGCACATGTTGCAATTAAAAAATGTTCTTGGTTTGAAGTATTCCTTACCTCAAACACATACTGGGAGATTTTGCAAGTTATTTTCAAATTACGTATAAAATTTCTTTTGTTGCTTTCAATACGATTTCCGAACTGCCTTACGTGAAAGTTATCCTCCACTGAGTTTGAATTACAGTAGAAATAAGGAAAATCTTATATTCTGCTCTCTTGAGGTGTGCATTTCAGTTTTTTAATAGACAAAATCAAGAAACTGTTTGATATTAAGCACCGAGTGCTTTCCTGTTTTTTTAGCAGCAATCCTGTGATCAGCATCAGTTTTTATATAGTTGTTGTGGAAGGTTTTGAAAATAGATGATTCAATGCTTCCAGCCCAGGTAATGCATCCTTTTTATATCATAATTTTCAAACACGGAAATGTTTCAACACGGAACAGGCTAAGCCAGCTAGCAAAGTGCAGAGCTGTGGATTGGTGGAGCAGGCTTTTAGGATGGAGATTATTGCCTGTGATCTACAGAGACGCATAAAAATGCTGCAGACTTGAAATTATCGGCTGTCATGCAGAAACGAATCGGTTTAGCATCAGCATGCTCTAGTGTAGCATGCGAGGGCAGCGTCCACTAATAACAAAAATGGGCCGCAACCGTCAATGAGTCAAAGGCACATAATTTGATCCACATATAGCTTACTCCCCAAGAATTTCTCTTCATAATTGGGTTTTGTAGGAGCAAGAAAGCCTCTTAACTTTTGGATTAACCAGGGCATAGTATCTGAAGGACGGACCCTCAGATTGGAACCTGATCAGTGTAACTGGAAGTTTATGCTGAACACGTGCGTTCGTGCAAAGATCATTGTGGGGCATTGGTCTCTCTCTGTACGGGGCAGTTCTGATTGAAACACTTAATACTTATGGCAGATCAGTTATTTATTGCAGAAAAGACAGTTCAGAAGTTCTTTGCTAGACACGTGCAGTGGCTTGTGACTCTTTTAAAATGAAGCCAACCAAACTTCAGTTTATCTTTGTTTCCACGATATTGTCAATTTACAGTGCTACATAAATTAGCTGTTTGCAGGTATGTTGCCCTCGTGTGGAAATACCCAGAAGGTGCCCCTTTCATGTAGTTAATGAAGATGTTAGAAAGAAGTTGAATAAGCAAGCACCAGGTCCTCTTTCTTTGCATAGAGGGTAGATCCCTGCAACTTCAGATAGAGGAATGATGTATGATCTTATCCCAGGTCAGAGTCACAGGACACTCCTTCAAGTTGTTGCAGGCTTTCAAATCCACCCAAGTTTAGGCGAGTCTAAGTGGACTCTTGAGACTCTTGGAGGTTAGATTGCGCGAGTCCACGGGAGTCCACTCCAAATTTAATACCTGGTGGCATTTTACATGCTTTTTCACATTGTAGTTAAGGCAGAGGAGTTGCAGTGAGACGTCAACCGTTATCATCCGTTGCTGCAGGAACCACAAGCCTGAGCCCGGAAGGGTTAACTTTCCGCTCCAGTCGCGGACTAGCAACTCCTAATGATTCCCTGTCATCTCTCAGCAAGCTATTTTATACTGACGGTGCTGCGTTAACAGAAATGCAGATACCGCAGATGCGCGTTTATGGCTGGCTACGATGCATTAAGAATCTCCCATGTTTGTGCATGTACTCAGCGCATTATGTAAATTGAGATCAACGATGGCGGAAGAATTTATCCGGGCGACCTATGCACAAGTTTTTGACGTAACAATCGATTTCCTACCCATTCTCATTGCATAGGAGATCAAGCATGTCGATGTGAGGGTAAACTGGTAGCGTAAGCAAGAAGATTACAGGACAGATGATCGATTTCACAAGCAGCTAGTGACTGCTGTTTCATTCAAATGGGAACTGATCGCTAGAGTGAGGCATGATATGTTGTACAAGTCTTCCAAATCTCAATCTTGTGTGCGAGTCTATTTGGACTTGCCAAGCAACTATTTACGCGAGTCTTCTCGCGAGTCAGACTTGCGGACTCGCGCTGGATTTGAAAGCCTGTGTTGCTAGTTACAAGTTTTTTGTTTGTACCTCTTAGCAATGCCAATCAGTCTCTGAAAAATCTGATGTTGCAACTGTATAATTGTAAACTCTGGATTTGAGTGGTTTTCGATAAGCATCGCATGTATGTATAAGAGGATGAGATTGGCCAAATTTTGAAGCATATGTAAAGCTTCAGTTCAGGTGTTGTTGAATTGATTTGGGAACTAGAAGGATCTCAATAGTTCAGATACTCAGCAGTCTCTGCCTTGTATCTTCTGTCTTGCTCCACATTTGCGTCTGACGTCCCTGTTTTGTAGGCTACTCCTCGCCTAATCTGCACAAAGGTACGAATCGCAGGTGGTAGAAAGAAGAGGTTAGGATTCAGCTAGGATCTTGCAGAAGTCAGGCCTCATGGCTTTATTCTTACCTGTAAATTTCACGTATCCTACATGTAATTTCTGGCTCATGAGACTACCTACAAAACATAATATGAGGATTATGAGTTTTGATAGCCTGCTCCAGCCTCTTCGAGAAATACGATTTCTCTCAGTGTCTGCTGGCATTGGCAAGTAAATTGCATTTGGTTTTATCACTTGAGCTCATTCAGATAACTTACTATCAAGTTTAATGGTGCAGTCCTTATATCTTCAGAAACTTGTTTATACTGCCTACTCACCTATTCAAACAACAAGTTGACCATTCGTCTCGCATCGGCCAAATAGTTATTGGAAGTCTATGATCTGCTCTGCAAAATTTGCTCATAATTGGAGCTGTTCTAGTGACACTAAAACAGGCCAAGTAAGCAACGTGATGCAGGTGCACAGTTTTTTTTATAAGAATTCCTTTAATAAGAATCACAAGGCTCAAATTTGCAAAATTTTAAGAATAATGCTGAGCCTCAAAATTTTGTTCAATTTTTTTTTCTGCAGTTAGAAATATGCGTGGTATGATCATTATCCTGAAAGAAGTTATTAACGTCTTTATGAAATAATTAGTTTTTGTTTCCTTCCTCTTTTTTGCACGTTTGAGACTATACTTGAAGGGAAAATACATTTCGACCATTGATTAAAAAACTTTCCTTGCTCTTCTATTAAAATTTAAGAATCACTTTAAGAATATTTTATGGCTCAAAATTGAAAATTTTTAAGAATCATGAGGCTCATTTTGAATTATGTAATTCTTATAGAAAAAAACTGTGTAGTTAGGTTGTACTTGAGAAAACATAGATTTCTGAGCATCTTTGATCATGAAACAAAAATTGAAGGTAATACGAAAGGATGCATGTAGCTCCTCTGCTTTGAGAAAAAGTGGTATGTAAAATTTATATATGGCATTCTATATACATTTTGCGGTTATTCATTCAGTCATAGCTGTTAGTTAATAAGCCTTGTCCCCACTCAATATACCAGACTTGAATCAGTAACATGGACGTGACAAAGACATGCGAAGACATGCGGCAAGAAGTGCGAGGATATGAAATTCATGAGTCCTTATTTGATTGACAGTTGTGGTAAAAAGAAGCGGAGGAACCGGTTGAAAAATGAAAAGTTTGTATTGCCCAATCGCATCCATGTTGTGTTTGCTATTCCTTTATTGCAACTAGAGAACGTAACTGAAAAGTTGTTCACTCTATTTGACAAGAAGCATTTGATTCGATTCGAGTCTCCAATAGAATTGGTTCAAAATCAATTTTTTGAGTTGGGCTCTAGAAAGCAATCACATACCATCCAATAATATAAGTATGAGATAGTTCAGCTCTAGTTGTTAGTGTTCAGAAGATACAACAACTAACAGACAAAATTTTCGAATGTTATTAATTCGAGTCCTGGTTGAACCCTTGTAAAACCCGCAGAGCAACTTGATAGAATATGTAACTGTGCCAATGTTTTCATGGAGATTGATGTATTGCATGGAAGTAGAAGTAAAAAAAGAGCAATAGCTACTTAACTGCTTACCTCGACAAAACATTTTCTAGAAGCTATCTGAGATGGTTCTCCTCAGCTGTTGCAAACAAGCTATTTTTGGCCAGACGAATATTGAAGTGGTTATTTTTTGCTGTGGCCACTGTGTTTGATGTGATCAGCAATGGCAGATTGAGCAGGCGTTTTCGGACATGTGCAGACAACATTTGGTCATAGCAATATATAAAAGGTCACAATCCCGACAGTTAGCTTTAGAAATAACTTTCGATTTTTCAGTTACAACCAGTCGATCGAAAGGTTAGGCCAGTAGTTGAAGAACTTTTAAAAACTATTCTAGGATTTACACAGTTGTGTACTCGTTCAAGGGTTGACATTAGATTTCGTCGTAATGTGTTGCTGCATAGGTTCACCAAGATAAGCAGTGGTTTTGCTAGGTTTTGAAGTAGACTTGCAACATTGGAAAATAGGCGTGCATGCTCTTAAATATGAATGTCT
>JAOBRC010308239.1:0-13350 GCA_027575255.1 Scolionema suvaense
TGGGCGCACGCGTGCGCCTGAGGGTGAATTTAGGCGCACGAATTCTCGTGCACCAAAAATTTAAATTTTTTAAGCCCGTAGCCAATACTACTGTGCTATGGTTGCCTGCTGCGCACAATATACAGAAAAGCTGTTCATTACCAGCTTGACTGCTGACTGCAGATTCCATGTAGCACGTACAGGTGTGCTGGTTTCCAAAACTGCTCGACATTTTAGACATGACAGGGAACTGGAAAGGAAGAGTGTCAAGCAATAATTATTTATCAACATAATCATCTGTGTGAAGTTTGTATACATGTTACTCCTAGTTCTATCAGATTTTCTCAAAGTGCATCAAGGAATATGGCAGAGGTGCATAAGCAGAACAAGAAACAAAAGGCAGTAGGTTGTAATGATGTATTTCAGTATTGCTTGTCACGTCTAAACAAGGAATGCAAACAAAACATGGCTGATAAAGAATACAAGCAGAACAGAATATAAGCAAGTGCAGATCAGTATATCACAGAAAAACAACTGTACGTAGCATCATACTTTTATTAAATATAGATGAAGCTGCCTGAGCTGATCCTCAAGACAGCCTTCAGCAATAACAATGTTTGCTGCTGTCTATAGCTTATCTTCATTTCAGGACTCTTCGGCAGGGTATTCATGACTTGCAGGTTTGGCCAGGAGTTGAGGCTGATGGGAACTTTCCTTCAACGACTCCCGGAAAGCCCGGCAGTGGTTCTGCAGATCCTATGAGCAAACTTGCCAAGGTATGTCAAATTCTTTGTAATTCTCAGGTTCTGAAAATGAGTAAACATGGCAGAATATTGTATCGCTTGTGTTGTACTACTTGGTTGGTGTCTTGCAGGAGGCAAGCGATGCTTACTCAAGGTCCCGCACCAGATCGCTACCACTTGTTGAATTTGTCATCTTTCCTGATGGTTCCAAGTCATCAATTTTCAATACTCCATGGATACGGCGACCTACCCGTAATGGGAAGCCTCTATGGCTTAGAGCTGGTCTCCACTCTCAAAATCACCATCTTTCGGGATACATTGTTCATTTTTTTGCAACTGTGTCATACATTCATCATCCGCTTGGATACTGCAATGTCAATATTGTCTTGATGTGACTTTGATGTTAATGCATGGAAAGAGTATGGTACGAAGATAATCCTGATCTTGGTTTGCATCAAGAATCAGTATTGCTTGATGCTTGGGATGCTTATGTTTTGTGCTTTCACCACCTTAAAATGATGTGTTATGTCCTTGTAACATCAGCAGTACTAAGATTACTCATTCTGTTGTGCATCAAAATAATAACATAATTGAAATATCTGAACAATCAATGCAATTGCACTTCTTGGACTCATTTCATAGCAGGCATGTAAACCTTATTGGAACCATTGGAATTAATCGACCAAAGAACTTGCCTTGTTTAGCTGATTTGTGTGACAGTTGATGAAGCATAACTCAGTGTGAAAACTCACTCCATTGATTCAGTAATTATGTGATACTGCTTTTTTATTTTTATTGGCTGATCCTTGATGAAGTTTGTTGTTGTAGTTTATCTAAATTATTGCTTGCTCTCTCTGAATGGGCCCTTTCAGACGCTATTTCGCTTGGGTGGGGTCACTCCCCTTCTAAAATTTGGCTGGACCATAAGTCCATCTCAAAACTTGGCAAGATAAGTCGTACCTTTCTTGTCTATGTTTTAAGTATAAAAGCCATGTCTACTTAATACATTTGCAGCGGAGTCTCAACCTGATAATAATTTTGTTGTTTCCAGTATTAATTACGAAATTTCTGGGAAAGTATGTCATCACTTTCAGAACATGTAAGAACTGTCTAACCAAAGAATGTGGGCTTTGTACTAAATCATAAAGCGAAATGGTTTCATTGTATTTCTGACACATTTCAACTCCCCATGATGGGCAAGCCAGATTTGATGGAAGAAAGGAATGAAAAATTTGTGGAAAAATTATTCAAGAATTTTTCAACGCACCTTTAATAAAAATTTGTCCTTATCCGAACAAAATGCCTTGGCCAGTTAAAAACGCCTGTACAGCATGTTTTGTAGATACAAACTATTAGTAAAAAACTTCAGATTTGCAGGATTTGCTGTTTGTGAGATATTTTTAAAAAAATTGAGAGGGGGTTGAGGCCATATTTGACACACACCCCTTTCCTAGTTCTAAATTCATATTTATTTGGTTTAAAGGCCAAAAAACACCTGCAGCGTGCATTTCAATACTGTTTTGCCCATACTTTTAGCTAAATTGGTCTCAAAGCAGCTATTTTAACCTAAATTTTGTTATAGTACAGTTCGATAAAAATTCCATATTTCGGAAACTATAGGATTTGGTGCCTTCAAATTTTGGCTCAATCTGTCTTATATAATTATTTTGATAGTCACAAAGTTTCCATGCCTTTTTTTTCTCGTTTAGAGATTACTTCAACTTTTACAGTAGGGTGGGGGCAAATATCCCCCCCTCAGTGAAAATAGAGTTAAGATGACTTGACACCATTGCAGTTATGTGTATCCATGCAGTGCCACTTTTATTCCAAATCTAATCATGCCCCTGTGAAGTTACTGTGTGTTCACAAGAGATGCCCCTGTTCGCATATGCTGTTTCCATTGGAAGAAGAACCAGCCAGGGCTTATTTTAGCCCCATGTTGTTGTCCACTATCGAACGCAACAGGCTGCCCCTAGAGGATCAAAACAATAAGATCTTTTGAAAAACGTGAAAAAAGCAGCCTTTTTCTGAAAATCTAACGCATGCCCTGCCCTTCTAGAATATGCCCAGCCAGCTGTAAACTGGAGCAAAGGATTCTATGGCAATTGCGAAGTAGTTGCATACAATATTTCTGTTTCCACTGAGAACAATTCCTTGCCTTGAAATCTGTGAATATGGCGCTAGTAGGTCACCAGATTTCTAAGCTTTGTTATAGTTCACTGCTTTTGTGCCATGGTGCCTCCAACCCCCACGATATTGTCACCATGCAACTGTCCGGATGCCTATAGAGCTGGAGAGTTGAAATTGCAGCATCCAAATTAGTGTTTTTAAATCATTGTTCATAAGACCTTACCTTTTTTAGTTGAGTAAAAAGCATCATAAAGGTCGCATGATGAAAGTGGACTGGTTGGACAGATTGACGTTTCGAGAAATTGAGTTGGTCAATGAAGTAAGCCCGGATTTCCTTTTTTTGTCTTGCTTTGTGAAAGTTTTTGTTGACTTGTAAAATCATGGGAATTAGTTAAATTCAGATGCTGATGTTGAATTACTGAAGTCGGTTGCAGCTTATCTCCATGCTACTCTATGGTAACCCTTGTTGAATGGCGTCCACGATACTATCTCAAAGCTGCTTATCCAGTCAGTTTGGTAGATTTGTGGCAGTAGTCAAAATCGCCATAGAGTAGCTCACAGCTGTGAGACATGACCAATCAATATCCCCCTGAATCTTTCGGGCTCTGGTTAGCACAGTTGGTTACGTGGTCAACTTGTAACCTTTGGGTTCCAGGTTCGAGCCTCGCTCTAGCTGGACATCTGTTTGAACCCTGATCGAGGTATAGAATCATTTGTTCAAAGTCTATGGTAGTATAACTACTATGCCCTCTGATTTAATCAAATATATACGTAGTTCACATCATGCTTGATGAAATAGTTCAATGGACATTAAATTTTATTGGGTCGTCAGTAAATATCTAAATCTGTGGGAAACCAGATTGGAGAACGTTTTTGCAGAAGATATTTTGTTGGTGACAAGTTGCAGTGGTATGTAAGCAATGATGTACTACCTCTGTTATTAGCAAGGCAAGAAAACTCGATCATTGGCAAACAAGGTACATACTGCTAGTAACTATGATTAAACGTTTCTGAGTATTATTATATGGCATTGTCAGTTTTTAAGTGATTTGCTACGTTTTGAGTTCAACCTGGAATCGTATTTATGTTGGATGGGTATGAATTCTGACAAAATTTTGAGTGGAAAACACTGATTAGCTGCTTGTGTCAAGACAGATCAACCGTGAGCAGTCATGTGGTTGCAGTCTATTCTGAAATGTTTGCTGTCACAAAATTCTTGTTTATGACAAGTGATTGTCTGGAGAAGCAAAAGACTTTCTCTTTTACGTCATTTCTTAAGCTTTGAAGGGACTGCCTCTGAAAGGTTTTTTAAAAAAAATCAATTTGACACTACTACAGCAAGGAAGTAAATAATTTCCCTGTAGCGCTATTTAGGGGGCATCTGGCTAACCTCGTCTTAGGAGGAGAGGTATATTTACCTCCCCACCTGTCTCCTGATCGGGAAGCCCAAATTACATGAAATTTTGCACGGGCAATCGTTGTGCATACAACTTTCCAGAAAACATTCACTGGATTTATTTGCTTATCTCAGCTTGCTTCGAATTGGCAATGAAGGAAGCCTAGTATCAGCATGCTGTGCGAGCCTGCTCAAAATGACTGTGTGAAATACAATGGAGCTGTGTCAGACTACCCCAAGAAAATTTCGTAACTCTTCAACCACTAATACAAATAAGCTCAAATTTGGACACAGTGTGCATGAAGAATAAATATTAAAAGGTACTGAGATTTAGAATTTATTGCAAAATTCTGGAGTGGGAGGTAAATGTACTCCTCCCTCCTAAAAAGGGTTAAAATGTTCTCATGGAGAACTATTCTGATTCAGTGTTCTCAATGAGAGGCATGCAATCACACCAACCCACCTCCAACACGCCTACAGTCAGTTGAGGAGTGCGATCCATCACACCCCTCACTTGCCACCCTGATATTGTTGTTGTTTTTACTTATTAAAGCTCTTGGAGTTCTAGAATATTGGTGATCACATTTTAATTCCCAGTCACAAATGCCAAGCTATGGCACTGTTATCCAAACATAAGTGGCAAGTTATTCGCTAGTCATTTACTCTAGCTATAGTATATATTCACATGACAACTAGAGAAATTTGTAAGAGTATTCAATATTTGCACAAACCTCCTGGAATCTAGCTTTGAAATTTGTTGAGAGTTCTGAATCCTGCTCTCTGTCAAAAATTTCGTCAGAACTTAGTTCTTGGAGCAGAATCAATAAAGGCTACTTTCTACTGCACGAAGAAATAGCTTAGTCACTCATAGTACGATTTCTCATAGCTAAAACAAACCTTGACATGGAAAAATCAGTGGTTTTCTCTCCAAGTCTTATTCGTCTTTTCTAGAAAAAGTAGGGTTAGGCTTGATATTTTTTATGCATGCTTTAGAACACATATGAAGTGAAGTGGAGCTTCATGGTAGACATCCGCTACTTGGAATGCTGCTTAATTCGAACTTTTGCTATATTGAACAAATATTCTAGTCCCTTTGGTTAAGAAAGTCTTACGTTAAATGCCACTTAATTCGAACAGTTGTTAATTCGATCATTTTTCTTTGTCCAGTGCGTGCTCGAATTAGCAGATGTCTATTGTACTTTAATAGTTCCAATATAACCTACCGTGCACCATCGCACGCCAACCTACCACCCAGGGGTGCTATGCACCACTCACCTCAGAAAATACTCAGTGAGAAGCCTCCTGACAATCTGACAGGATGATTTGATGAGGGTTAGAGCTGGAGTCAATTATTTGTGGAATAAAAAAAATCCAAAATTTAGTGTGGAAACAGCTGTATCTTTCTAATCGTAGGGTATACTGCAGAAATATTGAACATTCAGACGTCTGGTAGGCAGATTGTCGCTTTGACCAGCCAGCTCAAACTTTAATATTCAATAGATTCTATTGGAGCTGATCCATTTGATAATGTAATGTGATATCTGTATATGCTGATCTTGTCATTGTGATAGTGTCCCACTTCACTTATTTTTTTCAGAAAGAGAAGCGAAACTCCAACTTCATGTACCTGATGGTGGAATATCCTCGCATTACTTACGATGGATCAGAAAACTCGGTTGTTTATTTTGAAAAGGTATTATATTAATCACCTCTTTGTCATTGCTATTGTTGAGCCTGCTGTACTACTCAGGATCACATGAAAACTTGTATTGTGCTGCCATGGCTATAGGTGAGTCTGTTCCTATTATCACTACTCAGGCTCATGTGCAAATTCTGTATTGCTGTGTGTTCTTTGCCTGATATCTGTTTGGGCGAACAGTGTCTGAGAACTTGGCTGATGTGATGCAGGAAACAAGGGATTATTCAAGTGCCTGGGCTAGATCCCGACCATCACAGTTGTAGTTGTCTCCTTTCCTGGTGGTTCCAAGTTCTCATCCAGTGCCTTTCTGATACTGCAACCATACCGTAATGGGGAAACAAAGTGCTTGGAGCTAGTCTTGTGGAAAAAACAACATATATAGATTAATATTTAAGTTTTTGTAACTGTTGATTCAGTAATCTCTGTACACCTGATAACCAGCTGTTGACTTTTGTTGCTAAATCCGTCCACTGCATTTATGATGTCCAAAGCATGGACACAAAATCATGTGTTGCCAAGAGCTAGGTGGTGCTATCTTGCTGGGTGATCTTGCCCTTTAATATTGAAGCAAAGTGCACCAGTCGGAATTCTTAGAATATGTGGATTCATTGTAAGAGCTTTTGCTCTGGTTTCGCCCGTGGACATGTCAGATCTAATGATACACCCGTTCATGTCTAATCTTGAGTGCTCGAGATTCTATCGTTTCTGTACACAGAGTGTCAGATGTATCAGCACCTTGAATAAGCATTCGTACCTTATCTATACCTCTTGATTAAATTTTAAAACTCGTTCTGTGTATGTTTTACCATAGTCCACTCTGAATCTTCAAACTGAGCTGTCTGTTCATTGCTCTAAAACCTCAGTTTGTGAATTGCCAGCTGGCAGTGAAACGCTTGTTATGCAATCAACATACTCTTTGCAACTTTTGCTAATTGCTTGTGCGGGATTTTTGCAAGGAAATTGCTAAATGGTTCGATCTCCTGTGAGATTTCTTCTGCTGCTAGAGATTTTGAATTGGCGTGCATTTTCTATGGCTTGCTGTAAGTATGTGCTGTCTATTGTCATTGTTGTGTATGAAGTTGATGCTACAAATGTATATAAGCCACTTCGATACAAGGCTTCTTAAACTGCTACCGTGTCTGCAAGGTGTGGCAGACCTTATTTTAGATCAAGGCTTAGGATTTTTATGGAAGGGGTGATTGAGGTCTGCAGATGTAGGACATGGATGTCTTTGAATGCTCACGAATTATGATATGCTTTGTGGCAGATAATAACTGCTTATGCATGGCTATTATGAACTGCTCACACGGTGATAATTTACTTTTCACCCTGTGTGGAAACTTTTTAGTAAGTCTGAAAGGGAATGTCTATGATAGGTTCCAGAAAACACCTTGTTGTGCTGAACAGATTTTTCTATGCTACTTTTAAACATTCTTGCAGTCAACTATTTTAAACATATCGCAAGCCTATCTTATATGGGTTTGTTTGACCGGGTTCAAATCAAGAATTTTTCGTACTTAACTCTCGAAAATGCATGGGCACACATACATGAAGACCAAATGCAGACTAGAGCAAATATATGGTACTTGACTAGCACATCTTTTTGGGATAATCTGGTTCTGAAGTTTTCTTCATGGATAATGATGTTGCTCCCTGGAGCTTCATGTATTGAATGTGCAAGTTATGTGGTGTTCTGAGCTGTGTTAGCAAGAAAATTGAGATTGTTGAGGCATATTTTAATGCAGACTAGTGTTATTGCAATTATGGTCAGTGTATGGAGGGCAGATAGACTATTATTGTTCTTCAACAGATGGAAACGACGGACTATAATGAAGGTATTTCTTTGCATGAAAATTATATTGCGTTCCAAAACATCTTTTCCAAAACATCTTTTCCAAAACAGCTGTAGTACTGTTTGTGGAAGCAGCTTCTGATACTTTTTTTACACTGCTACATGAAACATCCATTCAGCATCGATGCCTTACTCTCTAACCATGTTAATCAGTCTTGTTTCAGACGTGCGAATGAGACTCTGTATTAACAAAATAGCTTTATTCTTAGTTTTTTTTTTATCAAAATCTGAACACACTTTCCCTATATCCTCTATCATTTGTAATTATCTCTCTGATTCTTCACACAGTTTCATTTTGATCTCCCAGGCTGAAATAGAAGAAATGGGAAGCCCAGGGTCATTTTCTGGGAGCTTATCAAAGCATCTCATCAGTGGGCTTCCTAAGTGATCATGTTAAAAACAAGGATATAAAAGCTCTCTCTGCATAATGAGAAAATGCCATGTTAATTCGTTGAACCATCTTCCTTGCTTATCTTTCAGGACGCTGATGAGATTGAATATTTGCATGTATATCCTGAAATCGTGACTGTTCCGGACCCAGAAATTCTTCTTGAAAATTTGGTTGAAAGTAAACATCACCGACTAACGAGAAGCGTCAGGAGCGGCACTGTATCTAGGGAGATGAAGCCGAACGCCATTAAGCGGGATCTTCTGAACGTAAGTACAGGCCTTGATTATCTCAATTGTATACTCAACCTCTGCAGCTAGCTGGCTACTATCTGATGAATTTGCAATGCATAAAATGAGTTTTGACCCACTCTTCTTCAAACAATCATAGTTTTCAACAGAAACTTGGTGCCCTGTTTTTTAGTGTCAAAATAGCATAAAATGTTCATCATTAGCCCAATTGTATATGCCCGTCTTCTCTGCCTTATTTATTTTATATAGGTAGATTTATTTCTTTTTGTGGTATGTGCCTATGACTTTGCTTTTACATGTCTTCTTATATTCGCCCCAAATTTAGGGTCCAAACGTTTTGTAACTTTCAGATTTATAGAATTTTCAAAATTATGTTTTAATGTTACTATTTTAGCTGTTTCTCGTCAGTGTATGACAGGTTTCAAGAGGTCTGTAAGATCATTATGCGAAAAAAGACAAATAAAATAATATTATAGGTATTGTGCATAGGAAGTATTTATGTTGGTCTGTTTTACGAATCATAATTATGAAATCTTTTGACAAAGTAAAGAACCTGTGGCAGCAACATGCCTACCATATTGTCAATCATCTTGGAATTTGGGCGTGGAAGGGCAAGGTTGAAGGATACTGCCCCGAAACGATATTCAGTTCTGTAAAAGTGCATGTAAAATAACAAGGCTGAGCTGTTTTCTTTTGTTTCCAGAAAATTGTTGGTTACCCTCCGACTGCTCATCTGACATCAGAGGAAAAAGATCTATTATGGCAGTTCAGATTCTATCTTTCCAGTCAGAAGAAGGTAGTATTTGTCAGTATTGTGTGAGTTTTGTATTCAATGATACATTTCCGATATTATGCTGAGTTATTTGAGGCACAATTGAACAGATGGGCCAGTAGTGGGACTAATAGTGCCACTTCTTGTTATGTTTTACTTTTTTCCTGTCATATGTCACATGATTCTGTTCTCTCACATGCTTCTTCCTTGCTCGTTTGTGTATTGCCAGCAAGAATGATTGTCCAGTACTATATACTTGGATGTGGGTTAATAATACTTACATGATTTTATCTGCTAAAAATGATCCCTCAGGAGAATGCAACTGAAAAGCTGGAATCTGACATGAAGCATTTGCATGCCCTGCTCTCATGATCAGCAATGCTTTAATCTTGAGACACACTCCGAGTTCGATAGAAATAGAATGGTCATTTTGTTGGCGTGGCCTGCAATCTTTGTATATTTAGTTCCCTGATACCACGGAACTAGTACGGATCCTACAATGATAATGTGAACCTGGCAGATTTTGGAAGAAACATGCCAATCCACATCCTATAACCTTAAGCAAATCGTTTGATGTTTGTTTTAACAATTTGTGTATCGAAAGCAACAACTCATCTTCTAGTTGTTGCTGGTGGTGACAATTTATGTATCAAAAGTCAAGACTTATTTTGAATCATGGTCAGTGGTGTGCTTTAACCGTGGTGCTTGTTGTAGAATTCTTCTCCAGAGTGGCATTATACCATATACTTTTCTTATTTCCTTTCTTATTCACGTCCTCTCTACTCCCTGATCATTTAGAGTTCCCCCAAAGATAGTGTTTTACTCTGTGCAGATTATTTTGTTAGCCTGTCATTTGCAAGCCATGTTAATGTTGTTGCAGGCATTGACAAAGTTCTTAAGTTGTTGTTGTTGCAGGCGTTGACAAAGTTCTTAAAGTGCGTCAACTGGAATCACCCACAAGAAGCAAAACAGGTATGCCGTGTTTGAAATGCACTTAGCAGGTGTGCCATGTTTGAAATCATATTAGGTGCACGTTCTTCAGTGTCATTAATCACACGTGGGATCACATTTGGTAACCTTTATTTCTGTTGTGTGGTGTTGTATGCAAATTATGCGTCTTGTACGGGTTTCTGATGTTCTTTCGAATGTAACTAATAGTTGAGAAAAAAAGATGAGGCGGCTTTCTGTGATCATTACTTCCATCATAATGCATCTTGCAAATATATTTGTTTGTGAATTAAAACAGAAATTTATGTGCTTTTTACCAAATAGGTTAACAGTTTGTGAATAGTTTTCAGCTTTCCTGTTCCAGGACAACAAACTCAGTTTTCAATCGCATTCTACTATTTGAATAGTTTTTAAAGGATGAATAATCTAGAAACATCTAATCTTAGCTAGAACCATGGATGTCCTACACTTTCTATACTTGTGGTTGCAGTTGAATTCAGTGCTCTCCCAAGGTCATCCTTGCTATGGTCAAGATCCTCACAGGCATCGTTTATTCTTGCTATCTATCTCAAAGTTTTCTATGTAATTTTTGCCCTAAATATCTCCATAATTGCTGCAAAATTCTGTGCTGTGGTCTGATGCTTCCCTGCTTTTCGTGTGTACCTTTTCTTTAAATGGATTTTGTATGTAGAGCTAGTGTGCGAGATGAAGCATTTGGGGGTTGATTCTAGATGAGTCGGTAACCTTCAACATACACATAATTCTTCTATATTTCTGTGGTGTACATGAGCATTGCATTTCAGAATAGTTTTCAATGTTTTCTACAAGGCCAATATTCGCGAAGCATTTGTAAATTGTGTAATCGGTCACACTTTGATCTGTAATATTTCATTCAGAACAGATGGCCAATATGTTAGGTAGGTTACAAGTCTCAGCAATATCATTGTTCATCGTTGACAATAACTGAAGAGTGGAGGGGAACTTCAACTTTAAAAGTTTCTGAAGAGTGGAAAGGATTTTCGACTTTTTATGAAAAGTACTATCGAACTTCGACTTTTTATGAAGAGTGGATGGGAACTTCGACTTTATGAAGAGCTGGATGGAAAAACTTTACACAGTCATAGATCTGCGAGATGATTGACTCTTTGCTGGAAAATGATTTTGGTGACTGTCCAGAATATCTTACCCGATTTCCAATGGGCTTTTAGGGGCTCCTCAGGATTGGGGGGTGGGAGGAGGGGGAGTGGTAGATCCCACGCCCTCGATGAGTTCATTACAGCTATGACCTTTAAACTTGGTACACTGCTGAAGGATTATAAGTGATCTACAATACGGCGCAACAATGTGATCCCCAGGGTGCAGATGGCAGCAGTGATGATCATTTTTTGCCTGGAAACAAAAGATTTTTGTTTGCTTTCGTGCATGACGATTATTACAACGTAAGTCCGTCACTTTTGCTGGGGGTTAATGCAAATTAGCTGTAAATAAATTTCTACATAGCACTTCACATGGTGCTCTAACCGTTTTGACTTCACATTTTGCCGGCAACCAGTGTGTCTTGGATGAACAATTCGCTACGAGAACTGAACAATTCTGTCTCTGAGTGCAATGTTTTTAAGAACATTTCCCCTTCTTCCAAGCCATTTTTAAATCGGCTTGTCATTTTGGGGTTGATGTTTTTTAAGCTAACTTGGAGCGATCTTAGCTACCTATACGTATTGATAAGTTCAGGCAAACGTTTCAGAATACCAATGACTCACTCTGCCGTGTTGTCAAAAATACTATACATTTTCTTGATTACACTGCCCTTTCTAGTGGAGGATTTCAAATTCTAATTGCTCTCTGTAAAATTACAGGCTCCGCAATGCCTGAAAAAGGACCTGGCAAATTTTGTCGTTTCTGGTAAGTTTAAAGACCATGACTCGTGAACCACAGTTGCTAGAGCAATAAACTAGGTATCGATCGACGCAGAATTGTCTGTCCTACAAAAAAGATCTTGATTTTGACCCCTCATTTTCAACAGGTGGCGCTCTATGGTGCACCAAAGGTGACCCTGTATCTAGAACGCACATTTGCGTCTTTCAGGCTTTAAGGGTTGTTAAGTTGCCTGCCATGTTTGTTGTACAGACATAAGGATGAGCTTGATATGAATAATAGTCTGATTGCAACCACAATGAATTTCATTCATGAAAGTAAACCACTTTGTTAAGTATTGAAAAGTCTCCCAGCATGGATTTGTGCTGTTTATTTGATGTCACATGCAAAACTGCTGCCTAAGCCAATCAATCCAACACTTTGTGTGGGAGTTTGAGTTTTATGAATGTTTGTATAAGCTTGTTTATTGTTTTTTATTAGGTGATGTCATGTATATTGCGCTTTCCAGTATATGCTGTATTTTGATAAAGGCATAGAGGAAAACAATGCATGTTGGTTTGAGTATTGTAATGCCATCCTACTGAATCATTTCCCAGGCTCAGGACTATCTCAACTGAGAAGTGCTTCCTAGTTCTGTGCAGTGAATGGAGATAATTGTCTGACAATCTAATATCTAATATATTCCTGTATCCATTAAGATGATAGTTTCATCGATGGAACAAATATCCATCGCAAATTCTTTTGAAAATTGGTTCAGTACTATTTGAAGGAACTAAATCCTAATTTGTGCTCCTCCCTGCAATTTACTTAAAGTAGTTATTGCTCATATCTGTACTGGCTACCACCGCATTCTGTTCTCTCCATTTTCTCATTTCTCTGAATTCATCATTTAGGCAATAGAGTTGATCCAAAAGTGGGAGCCGATTGATTCTGCTGACGCTCTCGAATTGCTGACTCCTCAATTCACTAATCAGGATGTTCGCCAGTATGCAGTTTCGCGTTTACGACAAGCTTCTGACGAGGTTGTTGTCAGCTATAGTTTCTTTCACAAATTGTCTTTTTTATATTTTGTTGGTGTGACTGTCTGGTGGTAGAGATTTGACTTTGGATTTGGTTTTCTTCTTGTATGTAGTACTGTTCCGTAAAGCCTAAAAATGGATGACTTAAGGGTTTTTCATATTGTTTAATGGGCAGATTTTTTGGGTCTGCTGAGAAAGAAGTTGTTACTGTCTCTTTTTACAATCTATTGATCATTCAATTCATTTAAATGTTTTCTCGCCATAGGACCTTCTTTTGTATTTGCTCCAATTGGTTCAA
>JAOBRC010308350.1:0-13349 GCA_027575255.1 Scolionema suvaense
CATAAAGATGAGGATATCTTTGTTTTGGCTGTGCCTATGGCTGAAATACTTTAGATTCAGAGTCCTAGTGGCAATACTGTTACTTTCCATAAATAATCTTGAAACTTTTAATTTCAACGATTATATCGGATCCTGCCCCTTTAACAGTTGGTTATCAAACCCTCTAGAAGGTATTTTGTATTTCACACTTCTTAATAATTGTTAAATTTATTTGGTTTTATATTTCAGTCGTTTGGCATATCGGAAGTTGATGTTGGTGCGTATATCCTGTAAATGGTTCCTTATCAATGAACTCTCATTGTTTCCTGAATGATTGGTCAAGTTTTTTTTTTGCATGCAGATGCTAGATTTGATCGTTTTTCTCTTCTCTTGTATCATAATAGTTTCTACCTGAGGAATAGTCGTCACTAAATACCATGCTGGCTTTTGTAATTCAGGCGAAAACGCATACTATGCGTCAATACAATGTATTTACGTGACGGCACTCCAGAGCACATGGTTATTTTCTGATTTGGAGCCACGTGGTGCTTATGATAATCGTTCACAGTAGCCATGCAACAGCTAATTGAATTAGTAACTTACAACATCCTTGCTTTCGATAAGACAAGAACAAGAATTCCACCAATCGTTGCTGGTTTCACAAAAATCTAAATTTTCTGCAGCTCCCCCATATAAAAAAAATAAAAGATACCTGACACACAAGACAGACAAAAAGCCATGCACCAAGCTGAGCTTGCCAAAAAGGCGTATCTCGCCCGTGTCTGCGTTTGATGTGTGGGGAAAAAGAACAGACTGCTTGCTAGTCTAATGTAGATGCTAATGTTGGCAGACGTTGAGCTGCATGTCTCTACAGTTCCTTCCTGGCACGTTGTTTTTTTGTGCTAACTGCGAATGATATTCCATGAAGCATGAATGTCAAAAAACTCTCACCCATGTTCTCGTTCTATACACGTATTCTTACAGGCAAAAGCGCTGGTATCGTAGCTTCATCCGGTTTCGTTGGACGTGTTATAGCATGGTAAGTCCACATCTGCGTTTTTGGATCTGTTATGGACGTACATTCCGTTATTGGTCTTAAATGTATTAGAATTTAAAAACAAGAAAGATACTTCTCAGTTTGTTGCAACATATCTCAACAGCCATCTTCAGAATATCCATGACCAAACTACGATATTGAATTCGGTTGACGAAGTGAAGGTCTTTTCGAACTGCAGATTTGCTTTCTGCTCATCGCTTCACTATTACTCAGTGGTAGTTTTTACTGAGCCCCGACCTGTCTTAATCCCTAAATCCCTAAAGGCTAAGACAGCAGGGGCTCAGTAAAATGTTATATCAGTTGTATTAAATGGCAAAATAAACTACCACAAGAAGATCAATCAGGTAGGGTGGAAAAACATACAATAGCGGAAGAGGTAAGAACTATGACGAAGAAGAATAAATAAAACGTAAGATAGTATACATGCAAGTCACACTGCAACAATATGTTGTTTAAGTGACCAGAGTGGTTTGATTATTGTTTGATGTTACTCTGCATTACTTCAGTTGCTTAGAATTTGAAGTTCCTAAATCATTATCTGCACCTTTTGAATATAGACAGATTCTGCGTATATGTACGCCTCTCCAGGAATCCATAAATCATATTCATAAGAAGCATTAAAATCCTAGAAGTGAAATAAAGCTGGATCAAAGTACGAATTTAGAAAAGCAAATTATGTGCATGATGCGTGGAGTATTACATGCGACTAAAAGTAAGACCAGAGTTAACCCTTCTACGTATGGCAGGTGGGGGTTTGATTCCGCTCCCACCATTTTTGCTGCATAACTTTCGCAATATGACTGAAAACGAATAAGCTTGGGGAAGTATAGGCTATTTTAGTCATTTATAGTCCGTTAGAATGTAATTCAAGTAAAGTCTCATTAACCTATTTGAGTTTCTGGTACGACTGGGACTAAATCGCCCCTCCTACCAAATCAAGAACGACGAGTTTGGATATTAGGTACTTTATTAGCTTATCATCTTGGGATTTCGAAATCACCAGCAGAAAATTCCCATCATGTATCAATTTTTGCTGACGTCATTATTTGCTGACCCATGCGAAAAATGGCCAAATTTGACTGATTTTCTAGATTTTTCGAAAAATCTTCAATATTTTCAATTTTTTCATCTGAGATCATTCAAAACGGCATCTTTTACATAGTATGTCGCTATTTCAACTACTTTGGTGACAATTGGGAGAAAACCTCAAAACTCTGGCAGCTTTCATTTTTGTTTTTATTTTGGTGATTTTGTCTCCTGCCATTCAAGGAGCCGTCATTATGGGCGATCGACGAACTGGGCGACACATTTTTTTCTTGCTAAATCATGCGATGTATAACTTTAGGAAAAATCATGCAATTTCAGCGCAAAAGCTGTGTTCGTTCAGAAGTTACGATAAATAGCTGGAGATATCCACTATCCCCCCAGGCACCTACTACTAATTATCATCACGTCACTGAATGATAAATGAGGTTATCATAATTATGATGATGTTTACTAGTACATTACATGTTGATCTATTATCATACTGAATTTGTTCTGGAATCAAACCCCCTCCCCTCCCCCAATATGTGCAAGGTCAAAAAGACCTCATGTGGAAAAAGGTTTAGTCAGGCAATGCTTTTTATCTTTCATTTTTTAGTTACTTTTGGGGTTGGCTTGCTGATACGAAAGGCAAGAAGTTAGCTACTTTAATAACGTGCGTCTTAGGCGGCGTCACAAGTATAGCGTTTGGGTTCAGCACATCGCTTACGTGGGCATTGCTGTCAAGACTGAGTCAAGGACTTGTTAGTGGTATGTATGACAGAAATGCTATGAAGTGTTTGATATGGCTGACATTATAGATATATCCTACTTGCAATGGAGGAAAATAAGGAATGCCAACAAAGACATCATGTCAACCCTATTCGGGCCGGGGAAGGGAGGGAGCAGTGGTGGATTTACTTTTCGTTTTAAATTCGTTGTTTTGGTGGCTTTAGCTAGACATTTTATGGTTTCAGCCTTAAGTTGGGCCAATTTTTCACAAGGAAATGATGCATAAAAGCCGCCGGGTCCAAAAATGTGAAAAGCTCATTAAATTCTCTGAATGTATACCCAAGTCATGTTCTACCTGGCCTTGTTGGTGTGGTACGTTACATGAAGGTTCAGGATTAAATTACCCACTCCACCATTCCGTAATTCATATAAACCAAACGTCTGATAGTAGTGAAACTTGGCACAAACAATCACTAAACCTTTGTGCACGCATTTGCCTATTTTTAACTCAATGGGGTTCATTGGGCGTGACCTATGAAGTCTCAACTGAATTAGCCCATTGTCAGATACGGGAAAGAGGGTATTTTGAGTAATATTCGAGGTGATATTGTACATCACTGGAAAGCTCTCATTGAGAGACTTACTTTGATACCTTATTTTAAATATGTCTTGGTCTCAACTTCTCGAGTTATAAGCATAAACGTGATCTTTCAGATCGCAGGCGATTTTCTAAAAGGGCGTGCCCTGGACAAAAGAAAAATTTTTCGAACCTGAATTTCTCACCATGCACTTATCAGTAAATTTTGGGACTTCTCCACAAGTGGGGAGCAGAGGCATGCATTCAACAGCTGCAATTTTCGAAAAACTGGAGGGGGTGGACGTAATTCCGGAAACAGAAAGCTAGCCCTTCAAGCAGTTACACGGATGCATGATTTTCGAGAGAAATGTTTAGCCGACTTCTAATCAGATGATCAACTAGTAAACACTCTATACACTTATTATGTTTAGTTGCATATTATCTGTATTCCACTCCCCTTTTGACTGCCCATACTCTGTTTTCGATAAGTTGTTGTTTTGAGAACGATACTTTCGCCTCATTATCTGGATTGCTTCGTATGTTTTGTTTTATTTTATTTTGTGCTGTCATTGACGCTCCCCGCTTGTGGCTATCTTCATAAAAAGATAAAGAGACGAGATGAGATGAGTTTTATTATGCTCGCAAAAGACAAACTCAAATCAAAAGACGTCTTAGTCTTGTAACCAAAAGACAGGGTCAAAACATGTTGCTGGTGTCAAAAACGAAAACGTTTCAAGAACGCAAAATTGATAAATCTAAAATTAACTATGTATTACCAAACTCTTAAGTGAGCGGTTCCTGAAATGGTGGATAAAATACTTTACAAGATTTTTTTAAACCAAAAATTCAGAGTATACATTTTCCACTTTTGCTCGTTGGCCCTTGATTGCAGTTAAATGGCTGCGTATATTTGTTATAGCAAGTAGCAACCAAGCAGTGATGTAATATTGATATTTCGTTATTTTCAAAAATGGAAGAAAGAGACAGTCTCTCAATTCCAACTGTAAAATACAACCTGCACCTATTTCCAGGCAGCAGCAAGCTTCACGCAACAGTATTGACACCCAAAACAACCGTTTTCGAAATCAGATAAATACAACTTTTAAAGGCAATCCGACCTGCCCGCCCTGAGTTCGGGCGAATAGACTTTCTTTTGAGGATCGGGAAAATGTGTTTTTTTAAAGGCAACTGCAGTTATATTTTGCTCCGGAATTGTAGGAAGTCTCAAAGTTGCAGTTTCATTGCAGTCCTAAAATACAATTAAACATATTGCATTACTTTCAGGACGCAACTACCATGTATTTTAGTGTTGCGTGGAGGGTGGATATTTATCTGAGGATTTCTAGACCCAACCACGGAACTAAATATGCCCTGAGACAAATCATATCAATGCATGGATTGGCCATATACTAGATAATCGTGGACATACCAACATATAAAACCGTAGTTCATTTACTTTCATTCTCTCTTTAGGAATGGTAGTTGCTGGTAAAGCTATAATCAATGATATCTGTGACGAAACAAATCAGGTAAATATTTCATCACCAAAAACCTTTGATATTGTATTGTTTAGACCATTAAATTTAGGTTCCAAGCCCGACTGTGCCTGTTGCAATTGCGAGCCGCTCGTACATATATTTCCAGATGGTCTCTTATTAGATAGAGAGAAAATGTTTGATGAAGGTCTTTTCGCCTCAGATTTTTCGTGAAAAAAAAAGCGTTTCAAAAACAGTTCCACTATGAAAACGTGTACGTATTAAAATTATATAGAATGCGTAATGCAGTGAATTTTGATGCGTGAAAAAATATAGTGAAATAAAAGCATAGAGTAGCTGGTTAGTGGTCTCCAATACATTGACTATTCTCTAATTCTTTTCGTTTTTCAGGCAGTAGGAATGGCGATTATCTTGGCCTCTGATCCTCTTGGATTGATCATCGGGCCAAGCATAGGAGGTACTTCTTATTGATTATTTGTGCTTTTAGTTAAAGATGTGCAAGCCAAAATTAGGAGCTATTTGTAATTCCAGATACTTATGGAGATGTGTTATGAAGGAACCGTGATATTTAACGTGTTGTGAACGAACTGTGAGATTTAGATATTGATCTTTCATTTTGATTGGTGTTTTTTGGGTCACGTGAAAAACGCGTTGAACACGAAATGTAGAGACCGACCTAGAGCAGAGGTAGGGCAAAGCTGTAGAGAAAGCGTGTGAAATAGAAAATGGGGAAAAACTTTTATCTGTCGCTAAATTTATGCATTTTTCATTTGTGTCTAATCAATAACGGTAATCGGGATAAGGTAGAGATACAAAAATAGGGATCTTATAGCCTTTACTGGAGGGTACTTGATAGAAAAGATCCCAAAGTTTTGAAAGTATAGGCTCACCATGTTGGCGGAAACAAGACAAAGCAAGATACTGATCTGATCAATATTGAAGCAATGGCGGAATGACATGTGTCCTCTTTCCCAGCCACAGGGAACCGTCCCCAGACTAAATCAAGTTGTCTGGCTGCTGACTGTGCCTCCTTGTCCACCACTGTTCGCACTAAACCACGGTGATATTGCAGCCTCCGTTCCCTTGGTCCGGTAAAATTAGTACCACACTTCATAGAGCACTGCACCTATCCAGAAATTGCCTAAGAAAAGCCAGCTCCACTGAAAGTTTTCTCCTATGTCGAAAAACCAACACTGATCTAGATGGACTGACAGGTAAACATAAAACCTTAGAAAACCACAAACGGATGCATGTCTACAAGGCTCCATACACAAATGGCATGCCAGGGAATGGGCAACCCCTCCTCGCTGAAAAAGAATTAATGAAATATTTGTCTATAGATCAATCTTTAGAAAGAATTAGATTGCTTGATTTATTTCAGTGCACAGATCATGATTATCATGTTTCATGTGAAAGCGTTAATTTATGACATAATTTTCTTCAGGATTTTTAGAGCAACCAGCTGTTCAATATCCTGATACATTCTCTGAAGGTCAGCATGAGTTTGTTGTTCTTTGCTGCTTTAGTTGTTATTGTTGTTGTTATTACGAATCTCATTTTTTTCTCAGACAGAAAATGGACAAAGAACCATCTGCTATACCTTTCATTGTTAGTTGTTTTCTTATTTTACCTAAAAGTCTTATCCACTGATTATAGGACTTCCTTTTAAAATGGATTCGTTGAAAGCACTTTTATCCTTATTATAGCTTATCTGTTTCTGAACCAAAATGAGTTTTCGCTGCCTTGTATTGTGTGCATGTGTACTATGTTGTCTCCTGATGGTAACTTTGATCTTTATTTCAGATTCCATATTCGCTCAATTCGCATATCTTTTACCAAACATGCTTCTTGGTATCGGTTTCCTGGTCATAGCTGCAATACTCTTTTTTGTTTTACCGAGTGACAGGTAAGCTACTTGTTTCATATATTTGATTTACTTTATGCCGACGACGTCATGAATTGTATGACAAATTATTTTTATGTTTGCAATTCTTTATTATTTCATTTTAGAAGTTCAGGTTCACTTTTTGTG
Organism: Scolionema suvaense; assembly: GCA_027575255.1. Classification (NCBI taxonomy): domain Eukaryota; kingdom Metazoa; phylum Cnidaria; class Hydrozoa; order Limnomedusae; family Olindiidae; genus Scolionema; species Scolionema suvaense. Next base: position 6,897 of record JAOBRC010308350.1, read on the forward strand.
AGTCCAGGTGAACTCAACTTTCGTAGAGTCCCGCAAACCCCTTGCGGTTTTCTTTGATTGATGTTATTTTCTTGTAATTTTCTTCCTGTGAAGTTCTTTGTATTCACTCTCCCTTGATTAAAAACTCGCTCTCAGTCACTCTCAATCACCCTTAATAACTCTTTTTCACTCTCTTTCACTCTCATTTACCATCTTTCACCCTCAATCACTCCATTTGACTCTCGATCACTCTCAATCTCTTTTACTCTCTTCTTTCACTCTCTTACACTCTTAATCACTCACAGTCACTTTCTTCCACTCTCTTTCACTCTCAATCACTCACTCTCTTTCACTCTCAATCATTCTCTGTTACTCTCAATACATTCTTATTCTCTCTCTTTCACCTTCAATCACTCCCAAGCACTTAGCTGTGATTACATAATTGTGAAAATCAGAAACCAAATAGTAAAAATCGGCTTATGCATGGCTTCTATGAAAGTACGATCAACATGAAGTCCTTAAGATGAGACTTACGACGAAATGATATTCCAGAAGTATTCTGGAGATTTTTCTTGTAAACAGAATGGAATCAGCCGAACAATTAGCGACACCAAGTTTTGTTTTTTTTTAGAGCATGCTGTGCTCAACCTAATCCAGAATCGCTTGTGTTGGTTGGTCCATCTCGATTCGAACCAGCCTATCGAATGCCTTCCTGTGTACCAAATCTCGACTACTTAGAGTTATCTTTTGTGAGGAACAGCTACGAGCGTGCCAAACACAAACCTGCATCTTGTAAGCATGAATTCGTCAAGATCTCTTCAGATGACGAAAATTTTTGGCAACAACAGACGTCAGGATCATGGAGAGGTTTCGTGAAGTGCTTGATGAATTCGCCCATCCTTGAACTGCTAAGGTATGACGCTTGCTAGAATAGACCTTCGCGAATTGTCATCATGCAATGCATTGTGGGATGGCTAGGGGGCACATTAGAATTAATGTTACTGCGATATAAGCAATGACCGTATGTAATTATCATTTTTTGCATGATCTCTTTTGGGGATTTCAGCCATCATTACAACGGTAGTCCCCTTGACCATCCCACAAAGCATTGTATGATGGCAATTTGGAAGAGGTCAATTGCGTGCGAGCAACGAGTTTTGATATGCACCTTGCTAGTTCTACTTCTTTTCCTGTTTCCTGACTGTTGAGTAACATCTTATAATTTTAATTTTTCATATTTTTTGTATCTTGACTTTCTGTTTAAAAAACGCAATGCTGAAAAATGACTTTCAGGCATAAAAAAATCCATCAAAATGTGCTCTAGAATGAATTTTTCGTTCATATCCTGCCATCAATCACTCATCCTGCATCTCGTTTTTCATTTCCAGAAATAAAGATTGCATGCTTGCAACTGGTCTATATTTCGTGTATGCTCTACCTGGCATTGGTATCTACGAAATATTCTCAGTTTGGGCAGCAACAGACAGCGAATATCGTAAGTTAACACTTCTGTATCTACCTCTGCTTTGGTTCCAGGTAGATGTAAGCGTAAATGTAAACGAATTTGATCCTCCTTCCAGATAAAAGCTTGCTTTAGGAGAGTCAGTCCTCTAATGAATAATTTTGGCGTCACAATCCCATACTGCAATAAAACAAAGATACGGTACTAAGTAAGTACTAGAAAATCGAAAATGAGCCTCAGTGGTGCTTAAAGGGGAACATTGGTCAAAAATGAAATTTTAACAGACGATAGAGCTCAACAAATTGTGACGCACAGTTTTATTTCATGACAAAAGCTTGCGTAGTTCCGGAGATATTTAGTCCCAAAGTCCAGCAGCTACCATCTTGCCACTAATTATGCATGATGTCACTGGTGTCACATTCAAATTATCTACACTTTGTTTCCAAAATTCTCCACATTGAATAATTGTAAAGGGTTGTCTCTTTCATTTCATCATAAACCTAAGCAATATGTTTAAGATCCAATAAAGAAATGACATAAGGTCTTGTGCTACTACGGAAATGGCAAAGCTTAGCAACGGACTCCGATGACATGAAAAATCAAGATGGTAGATGCTTGACTTTGAGAGCAAATATCTGCAGAACAAACCAAGCTTTTGTTGTAATGTTGATGGGAAATCCCTTGTGTTGTTGTGCTCTATCATCTGCTAAATTTCATTTTTGACCATTGTTCCCCTTTAAATTTTTGGCAATTCCAGCCTTAACTGGTGCCTATGTAAATCATCTATGAATCATCTAAATTGGTTAAAGCAAGGCTTCAAGTGAACTTGTCAGACTTTTGCGCTGAGTACACTCTCGTTGTTACAGGAAGCAATGAAATCATTGCACTTTGAGCAAATCGAGAACTGCTTTTCACGAAAGGCTTAATTGGGAGAAAAGAAATTCAATGAGAGAATAAGCGAACCTGAGACTGGGGTGGTGCTTAGCCAGTGCTCAGATATTTGATGAAATCGAGGCTAATGTCAATTTTAGGGCGGCCCAGGCCGATAAACTATACCCCAGCACCCCCGTCCCGGGAGATAAACATGTTGTTCGGATTCAATGCCTGACTCCGTAACAGAAGTTACTAACCCCTCTTCAAGAAATGATCCAAATAGGTTTCTCCGTTGAAGAATGCAGCTATTGTTTTCTTCTTATTTTTTTAGATGGATTGAACTTCTCTCCTCGTCAGATCGGATTGGCACTTCTGATCATCGCTTGCTTAGAAGTCCTGGCTGTCCCATCAGTAATAGCTAGAGTAAGTTCCTTTTTCTATAGTTTTGTAATCTTTTTGCAATCAAATAGTGTGAAACTTTTGATGCCACTGCGCGTACGAGTTGATTTATGACATAAAAATGTCAACTAGATGTGATCAGAAAAACATCTTTATGAGTAATCATCGTTATCTATCATTTGTAACATAGCACCCAGAAAACAACAAAATCTAAATTCAAATTTGCTGTAAGTAAAAAGCCATCATAAGAGACCAATTTTAAAATTACGAAAGGGATTTTTGGATGCGTTCAGCTTTATTTCACTATTGTAGAATTTATCGGTAAGTGTTCTGACCCAATATGACATGTGTCTGGTCAAAGGATCACGTGATTTGGTCAAATTTTCAAAATACAGTCGAAAATTCCTGAAAATTGAGAACTTGATAAAATGCACATTTTTCTCGTGGAATCTTTTTCAATGTTAACAATACAGTAGAAAGGCAAAGTGAACTCAATAAAACAAATTTCAGTGAATTCGACTAAAGGTTTGAGTTACAATGCTTATCCATAAAGCAGTGTCGTAATGACATTATCTGTTCGTTTCATCCACGAGCAAATCAGTACATAATCCTTCATCACATGAAAACACAGAAAACAATAAAGGTAAGTGAAACCCAGGAATTTGGTGAACCCCTGGTTTCCAGGTTTTGTAGCTACTATACTTCCTGCAACTGCACAGCATCCCAAAACAAATTTTTCAATTTTGATATAAACTAGATCGTACTCCTTGCATATTTATATTAGGCTTCATTATTTATCTAATGATGAACACTTGGGGTTGTCTTGTTGCTTTGTTTGTTATTATTTGTCTCTTTTGTTTTACTCTAGGAGTTTGTATTTTGGGAGACTATGCAAAGAAAATTATTTAGAAAATTTCGAAATACCAACTAGCCGATCTATCATTGACTTGATATCTTTGAGCATAAATAAAAACATGAAAAGTGGTTGAGGTTACGAATAAAGATCTGAAAACATGATGACATTCAGCTATTTTTTCAAAATCGCTAGCCGTAGGTTTTCGTTAAGGAGATTCTTTACAAACTTTTTCTTCCATTTTCAGCTGACTCACAAGTATGGAGCGAAAAAGGTAATATAATTTCTGTATTCATTAGTATTTTGGTTTGTTGAAGAGAAAACTTCTATATAAAAAGGAGAATGTTCGTTAGTCAAGTTATTGATGTTTTGTCGCCCATTTTGCTAATTTTTATCGAGATCATAAGTTTATATCCTTGAGAAATATCTTTTGTACGAGGAGTATTCTCATCCTGCATTTTACATTTTGCAACAAACTTGAAAGCTCTTTAAATTCCTGTACAAATTGATACTTCTTGGATCATTTCTGGATTTCCTCGAACCTTTCATTGAAGAAACGATCGCAATAACCTGACATCTTGAAGACTTTTCTGTGGATTTTACTCACAAATGGAATCTCATACAATCGTAAGCATGATCTTTGCCAAAATCAAATTTTAAGCAAAGATATTTTAGCGCTGATGTCAGAAAAATTTCAAGAATTTGTGCAAGGAATTGCGCCTGGTGAATGCAAGTCAGAACCTATGGTAGGTCAGGGCAGTGGGCCTGATAGACCAACATGGTGACGTGTGTGACCATGCCTGTTCATGAAACCTCTGATTAACAAGGCATACCTGATCATAAAAATTAGAGTTCACGACATTTTCTGCTCATTATCTTTCTCCATGGCCCACGTACGTCCATGCTTTCACACACAATTCTCGCACACACATTGGTTCTTCTCTTTTTAAGGTAACCATATGGAGAATAAAATTCCAGCACTCCTGCCATGTATTTTGCAAAAAACAGTGTAACATATACAGCAATGATCAAGCAAGCCACATTTTGTGTTGCACTATTATTCATATTTTGTTTTGTTTCAGATGATGATATCAACCTGTTTTGCGTTCGTGCTGTTCTGTCCTCTACTCCCTACGCTAGACCGAGTACAGCAGCACAAGTAGGTATCTTTTAATATATTTTCTTAAATGTTTTGCAAAAACGTGTGGTTGCTTATGATGTTTTGCAAATGGAGGTGAACTAACACACGAGATATTTACAGTTTGCGGTCATTTAACGTTCACGAACGGGCTTATGAACTTTCTCGAACTTCGAACTAGCAAAGCCCTGCTGTAAAGTTTTTGTAGGTTTCAAAACTTGACTATCATGAAAGATTTAAAACACATTTATAGCTACCCATTTAGGAGGAAAATGTACCTCTGGTTCTTTATTTAATTCAGAATTTTGAGGATAAGCCACTTGTCCTCATGTTTTTAGAAGGGATTTAATTTTTTCATGATTCACCCAAAGGGCTGAATTTTTGTCATAAGCACGTGCGCCAAGAGATTGGTTTGAAATCCAAATTTTTAAACGATTTTTTGCAGAAAACTGCAGCTAGTACGGCACAAATGACATTACCTGCACATGAGGCATTGTTTGTACGAAACAATGTAGGAAAATAAAAATGAAAAGAAATTTCGAAAATTTTAGTCCAAATTCGACTCAAAATGACGACGTCATCAAAATTCGACGACGTCATCGAACAACATTTGACCAAATAGTAAAGCTGATAATTTCTACTGTGTCTCTATCAAGTTTTAGTGTTATTGGAGGTGTTTTGGGTTCCCTTTTTCTAGGGGCAGAAAAAGGGTGTATCCTGACAAGATTTACTGTCAAACATTGATTGTAAACCATATCTTATTCCAGCTAAGACCTGCAAAGGATAAGAGAAAAAAAATTCTCGAGTCTTTTTTTAAATTAATATCTTTATGTATTCTTTTTAAAACATTTTTATCAGCACGATGTTTTGCTTATTTGGCACACAGTTTTCATAGACGCTAGATCAGTATTCAAAATCATGATCGAGTCAGTCTAGCGTAGTAAGTTAGACCATGCATTCGTCTGATAACATGAACTGCAACAAAATTCTTACTGATTATATTTTTGGTTTCTTTTCTGCAGGGGTTTATTCTGGTTCCTATTGATCATCTTCCTATTCGCTACAGTTGTATCCACACTCGTAGGATTCTTAGCCATCAATATCTTCGTCAGTAACTCTGTGCCATCTCGGCTCATAGGATCAGCAAATGGATTTGCCACAGCGTGTTGTGCGGTGGGAAGGTATGTTTCCCAATTTTTCATAGGCGTTCGCATAGATTCTTGCTGGTAAGACGTGATACGCAAATGGTCTTTGGATTCTTCAATTTCATTTTCATTACTCCATCAATGGTATTTGACAGAAAAACTGCGATATGTGCTATTAATGCACTCTAATGAGCTCTTCAATCGGCTGATTCTTTAACCCTTCGTCGGCAACGCTAAAAACTATGGTACGAACGGTAAGGAAGGGGGGGAATGGTACTTCCCTTACAGCTGTAGGGATAATTTTTGGCACACATCAAAAGGGGTCTAATACAAGGCTGCATGCCAATTTTGGTCAAATTTGGGTGTCCGGTTGTCTGTTTAGAGGGCTGGAACGGGTGACCGGACACTACCATACTGTAGATGCATGGTATGATAGCTCTCTGTGAAGGACAAATTCGTTCGGGCAATTTTGACACTTCCTGAAGTCCAATACATATGAAACTTGGCAGGTAGATAGAGAATACCAAGCTTATTACGTATTCTAAATTTTGGGGCAAAAAAGGGACGGCAAGGGTATTTTACAGACCGGTCTGTAAAACAAAAA
>JAOBRC010308461.1:0-13347 GCA_027575255.1 Scolionema suvaense
TGTTGAACTGCTTCTCACCCTCCTTTCAGTACAAGAGAAAATCTGATTAGTTTTTGGTATGTATGACTGTTGAACTGCTTCTCACCCTCCTTTCAGAACAAGAGAAAAAAGGCACTTTCTGTGTTGATACACACTTCTTTCCGTATGCTGTGGCTTATTTCAGTGAAGGGTTCTGTGTCATGAGCACAGTCTGTTGTTTATATGTGTCTGTGGATATCCAAGCCGTTTTCTTCTAATTTTCCACTCAAAAGGTGTGCCAATTGTTTGACATTAGCACCTTCAAAATGGGATATGTATTGTTGTACTGTATATGCTGGAAGTCCTTTTGCTCTTATTATGATCCTAATCAACAATGCTGCTCTATGTATCTTATTATGCGATCAATGTCCCAGTTTTCTACTGATCTGACATTTGAACTAAAAGTGATTTAGACCACCCTTAACATTTGATTTATTGTTCTGAGTTTTCATCTAAAGGTCTATTTCGGTGAACCATGTGGGCCTCGTGATCTGTGTGTTTCGTTAACTTTCCATTTATGTACTCCCAAATACATTTTTGCATTGATATTCCATTCAGTTCAATAATTTTATAGGTACCGACATATCCTGCTTCTTTTAGTCAGGTTTACTGTCTTGGATGAACAATGATTCTGACAATTTCCTCTTTTTACAGGGGTTGAAGTTCTTACTTAGAATTCTGAAGTTTTCAGGTTCTACAGTATGACCAGAAAATTGTCCATGTCTGTAGATTTGTGAGTTTCGATCGCGATGTATATGATCCTGGATTCGATCTCTTAATCGACGTCCTGTTTCTCCAATGTATCTACTGCTGCAGTTTGGTTATTCAAACACATGTTACTGATGTAATACTTTAGTGCTGGCTGGTTATTTGATTATTTTTATATGCGTTTTCCCTGGTCAATTTTCCTGCGGTAAATTGTCTGTCTTCTAGTCACCCTTATCTTAGTGGAAGAGAATGGAGCAAGTAGAGGAAGCCTGCATATGTCCTATATGTAACGAAGTTTATAATGAAGGTGAGCATTACCCACGAATCTTACCATGTGGACGTACGTTGTGCACTAATTGCATTGGCCAGATGACTGCACGAGATACTGTCACTTGTCCAGTTTGTAAAGTAGTAGCTGCTGTACCAGCTGGAGCTGAGTGCATGACAAAAAATTTTGCAGCAATGGACTTAGCCCAAGCCTCAAGAAATGCGCTATGCCGTACCAAAGTATCTGGAGAAGATGCAACAACAACAACTTTCCCGATTCATGGACTGAAATTCCATTATTACGACTGACAATGCAATCTGTTAATTTGCCCTGATCGTTCAACTTTTACGCATAGTGGTCACCGTTGTTGCTTAGTCAAGCAGCACATTGATGAGATCAGTAAAGAAGCCTGTGATTTAATAGATAAAGCTGCTAAGATGCGTGATGATCTGAAGAAAGAAATTACCTCATATCATAACCTCATTGCTGATGTGCATCAAAAGTTTGACAAAGCATTTACAAGTTTACATTATGCTTTCGATAAGGCAAGTATATTAATGTGCATGTCTTTAGTGATGTCCGTTATTTGAATATATTTTTAGTAGACCATAGAAACATATGTAAGTTTACGCTTGGTTTGCAAACGTTGAACACGCTTCCCAGTGCCCTTGTCTTGGATTCACGATGGTGCCATCAGGAAAAATGGCTACATAAGTCGAACTCCTCATCAAAAAGGCACAGAAAGTTTGGTTCACTGTACAAAGAAGTTTGCACAAATCCCCCCGAAAAAGCATTAAAGCTTACTTAACCCTAATAGATGCCTTGTTCCTGCCAGTTGCCTTATATGCATGTGAAATATGGGGAGATTTCACTCAAAATACCAAAAAACGGTGCTTGGAGAGTAAGATCGAGAGATTCTATATATCCATGCTGAAACAAGTACTAGGAGTTAACACATAAATATATCAAAGAATCATTTATTATATAAAGCTTTCAAGAAGAACTTGTGTGCGATATTGCTGACATGACAAGCTGAATAACATGTATTGAAAACGAAATTGACCATGCAGGCCTCTCCTTTGTACCACAGGAAATAGTTCTGGCTACAAAAAGCGTTGACCCTTCAAATGAATACCCATCTAAACACAAAGCATTTACCCAAAGACTAAAAGATGCCCACATACAACAGTTTTACGCAACCATGCAGGCCATAAAATGTGGGAGTAACACATCAGGAAAATTAAAGTTCTATGCGTCAATGAAATCACAGCATAGATGAGAGGATTACCTTCAACTGTATAGTTGTCAAAATACAAAAGCGTATATCAGCTTACAAATTAAGAATAGAAACAGTTAGACGGGAAAAATTTCAACCCGCAGAAGGAGTGTGCACTCCCAAACACCCAAGAACCACTCACTTAGGATAGCATTGTGGTGGCATTGTGTTGCACATCCGTATGAAATTGACTTACATTTGCTGCAAAATGAAATAGCAATGCACTTAAGGTGGTACAGCATGAAAAATCATACTCCGGTACCTTTGCTCAATAAAAGGAGCTGAAGAAGATGAGAAAAAGCGCCTTTTCTAGAGTTGAATAAGCTTCTGCCCTTGCAGAAATAATTTAGTTCAAAGTTTCCGTAATGCAAAAGCAATAGGAACAATGCAAAAGAACAGAGAAAACAATGAATGAAAAAGTATGCTTTTGAAAACCAAAACTTTTGGCGTATTGGCTGAATCATGGCAATTGTAAGTGAGGCAGTATAGCCAAGGAATGTCAAGGTAAATATTTTGATGGGAACTTTTAGCTTTATCTGTCTTCGTCTCCGTATAATGGCCTTTTGAAATTTGAATCACAGAGAAAAAGATCTGAGAACAAAAGAAACAAAGATTTGGATACACTATATGTCTTGATCCAAAACTGATAAAATCACCCATAACTTTGCAGAACATTGTGATAAACTCACCTTGAATGTCAAATTTGCTGTCTGTATTGGCATTGGGTTAAAAGTTTTACTTTTGTATAACACTGTTTTGCAGCATTTTCTCCTCTGTTCTGGCCATTGTTCTCATTATTTTCCGATTGTTATTTTTTCAAACTTTGAAAGGCTATGTCTCAGGCTCTAGAGCAGGAATTGGAATTCTGTAGTGTCAAGATTTCGAGGGCTTTTAGATTCACACATAAACTAAAAATTGATTTTCCCTGCTATGCCACCTTGAGAAGGGCTACAATTGCATTTAAAAAATTCCACGATGAGCTATTCAAATTTTTACGGATATTATGATTGTATCTGTGGTAAGACAGTTTGTAAAGATAAAGCTCAATTGCTCGTTGTTGTTGCTGTGCTTCGATTGAAATACCTTGTCAGGAAGTGGAATACTGCTCTGTCCCTGGCTGTCAAAGTAACTCAAACAATCTTTCAAAAGATGTGAACGTTTCATTTCATCAGCTACTGAAAGATCCAGCACTGCGTAGACAAGGCATATATGCTTTGGAAAGAGAATCTGCGGAAAGAGGAAAACATCCGTGTTTGTTCGCTGCACTTCAAAATGCGAAGCTTCAAACAAAAGGTAAGCTGTATCACTGAAATTTATTTCAGCCTGCACTGGTAATGTGATCATTATCTGAAAGAAGTGTTACCTTGCATCAGAGAACCATGCTTTCCGATTTTGTCAAGTTTTATCTTGTGAGTTTGTGAAATTTCATCGAAACATGGCGTACCAAATACTGAGACTGCAAATGTCGGAATTGTCAAAGTTAATTTCTGTGAAGTTGCCTCTCCTGTTTGACCCTATTTACGTACTATTGCTACTACCTAACTTGTAGCACATGAGTCTATTTTTCCCTAAACAGCTTGAGTTAATGCCTAACCCACCACAAACTAAACCAAAGCTGACAGATGATGTAGTTCCAACGGTTTTCTCATTTTCGGAGGAATGAAAAAAGCGACCATCAAGTGTACGAAGAGATCATATGGTTATGCTCATGTTTTACATGATATGTAATAGTTTTACGTCAAGGGAATCAATTTTCACGGGTTTCGCGTTTTTCTTGCCACATGCGCGAAAAATAAATTTCTGCCAAAAATTTGTTCTTATGTAGACTGCGAAAATTAGTTCCCGCAAAATTAGTGAAAATAGATCTGCGAAAATAAGTTTCACAAAAATACTTGTTTTTTTCGAAAATTACATTGCCGTTACTGTGGAGCAGCTTCCAGGTATATCCAGTACAGTATAAAAGACAAATTTCTTTATAAAGATGATAGCACAACAAACCAGCTAAAGTTGGCAAAACTACGCCCAAATTAATTGTAGAAGTTGCTCTGTAATGATTTTAAGTGAAATTGAAGCAACCCGCCCACGGATAATATCCCACAAAAATTTGAATTTACCGAGTTTCCTTTCAACTGCAAAAATAAATTCGTTTAAACATAAAAAAGTTCAGATAGAACAAAACCTATCCATACATTGTTTAAGATTTTTGACAGAGCTACGTTTTGTTTTGAAAGAGACGGTACCTGAAACATGTATTGGTTGTCCGTCCTTTTGGACATAGAACATCATTGAAACGTATTTTATCAATCTGCTCTCTGGTTTCTCTTTCAGCTAGTGACTAACATCATAGTTAGTCTCGACAATTTCTTAATTGATAGCTATGAACTCAATGTGAAAGCTGTCCAAACCCTATCTTGTACGACCCCCCCCCCCCAAAAAAAATGCCAGAGAACGTTGAGGAGGAGACAATAGTTCCTAACGAAGACAACGATGCAGATGATAAGTTGAATAGCTCTATTCACGATCCATTGTACAAGCCGCAATCAGAATCATCACAATCTGAGACAGCAGAGGAAGATGATGATGAGTTTACAATTACAAGTAATGCCTCATCGTTAGAATGTGGAGCTCAGTCATCAGTGACAAAAGCATTTTACAATGGCGCTATGGTTGCTGTCGCCGAGATGAACCTGCGGATTTCTGCTGCTATCCTGTTCAATGGCAACGCATATGCTCGCCTAAGTGACATTTTTCACTTTGTTTGGCATCCGCTGGTTCTCAAAAATTGTTTTCCTGAAGTATCAACAAAAATACTTATTCCCTGTGTAAATGAGGCTTGGGCCAATGAACAGCCCTGCATTCTAGCTTCTCTCAAGGACGAGCCCTGGAAAGTATGTGGGGACGGTCACTGTGACAGTCCAGGGCATTGTACTAGATATTCTACGTATACCATGCAGTGCCAGAGTATCAACAAAGTTTTTACACTGAATATAACACAAGTGATAGGCTCAGGAAACTCCAATGGAATGGAAAAAGTCACCATTGATCGACACATTCAAGTCCGAAAATATATGGTGGAGGAACACCGTGATATCTGTTACCAATTCGATCTGTGGCATGTTGTTAAAAATATTAAGAAAAAGTTGGCTCAATTTGGCAAGAAGAAAAGCTGTGAAGAATTGAATTTATGGATTCGTTCTATTAGTAGCTATTTGCGGTGGTCATGTGTAACATGTGGAGGTAGCGTAGATGTATTATGTGAGAGGTATTATTCATCATGTCAAGAATAAGTATGAATGGTCTGGGAACGTGCACTTTCAGGGATGCCAGCATGCCCCACTGAGTGCGGATGAGCAGAAGAAGCATAGCTAGAAGAAGCATCAGCTGCCTATGAGGCCCTGCGATCAGTAGTTTTTTAAAAGACGTGGTGCATTTGACTAACTCCACTCACACAGGATCATTGTAAGTGTACCATGCTTTGATTAGCAAGTACTGCTCCAAAAGCACCCACATCTCCTACAAAGGAATGCTGCCACGTTGCCAACTTGCAGCATTCAACCGCAACTCGGGAGCTCACCTTCAAGAGGCTACTAACAAATCTGGTGTCTTACAATATAATGCAGTCTTTACGAAACAAGGGCAAGCTTGGGTAGTATAAGCAATCAAAACCAAAAAGAACAGAAATCAAGTTTTAAATATGATAGAAAGAGTTATTGATGTTCATCAGTCACAAATCCAACTACCTCTTCGGACAAAAATTTTCATCGGACAAAATATTCGTCACCCCTGGAAAATTTCGGCAGTTTTGTCAGACAAATAAGTTTGTCCGACTAATAATTTAGTCCGACATAAGTAATTTTTCCTTTTTATGGATTTTTCTGAGCAAAATATGTCAATACACCTGAAACATATACCAGTTCTCTTTGGTTGTATTTATGTCTTTTCGCATCAATACGTTCTAACCCATTCAACAATGAGTCGATACATAAGTCTAACCCATCGATTTTTCCAACGAAAAAATTTTGTCTGTAGAAAGTAACTTATTTTTCAGCAGTTGATGAAGGCCTACTTTATAGACGGGAAAACATATTTTCAGTAGGCAAATGCGTAATTTTGTTTCGGACAAAATTTTTTCATGGGACAAAACTATTTATTGGGCAAAATTTTCATCGGACAAAACTATATGTCAAACAAAATTTTCGTCACCTTCGAAGGAATTCGTCGCTTTTTTCCGACATTGTTTTGTCTGATAAGGTACCAGGGCCGCATGTTCCAGACTTACCTTCCAACATTGCTCCTCATCCTCGAGGTCCAAAAGACGAACTCATTTCCACTCACCTATCAAGGTTTATCAACTTTGAAAAAATGAGAGTTCCACGTCTCTCTCTGGATTTGTTAACAGTAGAAAAGAGCAGTTCCTTTAGTGATTACAGTTTGGTTTCAAGAGGAATTAGAAGAAACATTAAAAGATTTAACTTTATAATGCCGGAGGAAATAGTGTATACTCTTACGCTTTTTGTAACAGAATACACAAGAGGTTAACTTTAGTCAGAACTATCTGGACTGTAGGGTTCATATTACCCAGATCCTTCAGGATACGGGTCTCTTCCCAAAGGACTCAAGCGGGAATAACTCGCAGCTGACTTTTCCCAAAGTAGTTATGAATCCACAAAGTGAGTTGCTTGTAGCCCCCCAATCTCAAAGACCTAAAATACAAGAAAAAAATACCACAATCACTGCTTTTTTTCCCACTAATCTCTCTTTTTTCGATCGTAATTTTTATAGTATGGCGACTACAGAAAACAGTCCTCAATGGGACAATAACAAATTTTATATGTGACATATTTGTATTTGCATAAAAAATTTCACAATAAAATACATGTAGATCAAAAGTACACATAAATAGCAGTAGGTTCTAAAAAGGCGGAGCATCTCGACATCTGTGAGTGAGAAGCAAATAAGCTTCAGGCTTTTATCTTGACACTTTGAGCTGGAGCCTTTTTGTGTACAAGATGGAGTTTACAGGCAGTGTTAGCACATTCTTAACCCTATTAAACCTGGGCTTTTTATGTATGTTAATCTGCTGGGGGGGGTAAGAACTGCCCCCCACCCTAAAATGAAAATTGTTTCAGCTGTTAGTCTAAATTTTGGTATGAAGGTAGCCCTGGTAGTGTACATGCCAAAAATGTAGATTACCACCTGACGTTATCACTTTTCATGAATAATTAACGAAAATTAGGAAAAAAGTGGAGAATTTTCGAACAGACGTAAAGTAAAGTAAGAACTAGTAACTCTTACAGGCTGGTTGACCACTTGTTAGAAAGCTGATTAGTTGCTCTTTCCTGTATTGGTAAACGTATGTCTATGAAAGCTGCTCATTTGTCTGCATGCTTCTTCTAATCAACATTAGCATAGCTCCAGACAAGGCTTACAAAAGGTCCATTGTTCGTGAACCGACCGTCCTTTTGGCATGAAATTTTGTCAGAACATTGCAAAAATGTTTAGGTGGTGAAATCGTGCTAGTTTGATACTTTCTAAGTTGGTATGATCATGCTGTCGGTCGATCACATCGAAGTTGTCGCTATTTCAGAATTATTGATCGCATCTAGTATATCCTTGCTATTGAAAATAGGCCAAAAAATCACAAAAGTGAAACGGTGTTCATTGATAATTATGCTGACCCTTTATCCGATTAGGTTTTGGTGTGTTTGACTGTTGAACTGCTTCCCACCCTCCTTTCAGTACAAGAGAAAATCTGATTAGTTTTTGGTATGTATGACTGTTGAACGGCTTCTCACCCACCTTTCAGAACAAGAGAAAAAAGTCACTTTCTTTGTTGATACACACTTCTTTCCGTATGCTGTGGCTTATTTCAGTGAGGGGTTCTGCGTCATGAGCACAGTCAGTTGTTTGTATGTGTCTGTGGATATCCAAGCCATTTTCTTCTAATTTTTCACTCAAGAGGTGTGTCAATTGTGTGACATTAGCACCTTCAAAATGGGATATATATTGTTGTACTATATATACTGGAAGTCATTTTGCTCTTATTTTGATCCTAATCAGCACTGCTGCTCTATGTATCTTATTATGCGATCAATGTCCCAGTTTTCTAGTGATCTGACGTTTGAATTAAGAATGATTTAGACCACGCTTAACAATTTTTGCATTTATGTAATTCTATAGGTACCGACATATCCTGCTTATTTAAGTCAGGTTTACAGTCTCGGATGAACAATGATTCTGACAATTTCCTCTTTTTATAGGAGTTGAAGTTCTTACTTAGAATTCTGAAGTTTTCAGATTCTACAGGTACTCCAGAACGTTGTCCATGACTGTAGATGTGTGAATTTCGATCGCGATGTCTATGATCCTGGATTCGCTCTCTTAATCGACGCCCTGTTTCTCTAATGTATCTGCTGCTGCAGTTTGGTTCTCCAAACTCTTAGCGAAATATCCAGAATATATTGCAAAATGTTACCTGTGCAACTTCTTGTAGTTATGTTTATGATGATATATTATAAATGTGTCTGTTTATATTCAAACACATGTTACTGATGTAATACTTTAGTGCTGGTTGGTTGTTTGATTATTTATATATGCGTTTTTGCTGGTCAATTTTCCTGTAGTAAATTGTCTGTCTTCTAGTCACCCTTATCTTAGTGGAACAGAATGGAGCAAGTAGAGGAAGCCTGCATATGTCCTATATGCAACGAAGTTTATAATGAAGGTGAGCATTACCCACGAGTCTTACCATGTGGACATACGTTGTGCACTAATTGCATTGGCCAGATGACTGCACGAGATACTGTCACTTGTCCAGTTTGTAAAGTAGTAGCTGCTGTACCAGCTGGAGCTGAGTGCATGACAAAAAATTTTGCAGCAATGGACTTAGCCCAAGCCTCAATGAATGCACTATGCCGTACCAAAGTATCTGGAGAAGATGCAACAACAACAACTTGCCCGATTCATGGACTGGAATTCCATTATTACGACCGACAATGCAATCTGTTGATCTGCCCTGATTGTTCAACTTTTACGCATAGTGGTCACCGCTGTTGCTTAATCAAGGAGCACATTGATGAGATCAGGAAAGAAGCCTGTGATTTAATGGATAAAGCTGCTAAGGTGCGCGATGATCTGAAGAAAGAAATTACCTCATATCATAACCTCATTGCTGATGTGCATCAAAAGTGTGACAAAGCATTTACAAGTTTACATGATGCTTTCGATAAGGCAAGTATATTAATGTGCATGTCTTTAATGATATCCTTTATTTGAATATATTTTGAGCAGACCGTAGAAACATATGTAAGTTTACGCTTGGTTTGCAAACTTTTGAACACGCTTCCCAGTGCACTTGTCTTGGATTCACGATGGTGCCATCTGCAAAAATGGCTACATAAGTCAAACTCCTCATCAAAAAGGCACAGAAAGTTTGGTTCACTGTACAAAGAAGTTTGCACAAATCCCCCCGAAAAAGCATTAAAGCTTACTTAACCCTAATAGATGCCTTGTTGCTGCCAGTTGCCTTATACGCATATGAAATATGGGGAGATTTCACTCAAAATACCAAAAAACAGCACTTGGAGAGTAAGATCGAGAGATTCTATATATCCATGCTGAAACACGTACTAGGAGTTAACACATAAAAATATCAAAGGATCTATTATTATATAAAGCTTTCAAGAAGAACTTGCGTGCAATATTGCTGACATGCCCAGCTGGATAACATGTATTAAAAACCAAATTGACCATGCAGGCCTCTCCTTTGTATCACAGGAAATAGTTCTGGCTACAAAAAGCATTGACCCTTCAAATGAATACCCATCTAAACACAAAGCATTGACCCAAAGACTAAAAGATGCCCACATACAAGAGCTTTTGGCAACCATGCAGGACATAAAATGTGGGAGTAACACATCAGGAAAATTAAAGTTCTATGCGTCAATAAAATCACAGCATAGATGAGAGGATTACCTTCAACTGTATAGTTGTCAAAATACAAAAGCGCATATCAGCTCAAAAATGAAGAATAGAAACAGTTTATTTCATATTTTGTTACCCATGGAGTGGAAAATATACTTCCACTATCCTTGCTATAACTAACGGAATGAAACTTGGTACACATATTTATAGTCACAATGGAAGGTCGCATGACAGGTTTCACGTTCGTTGAGCTTATAACCCTTTTTAAGTCACGAATTTAAAAAATGGCTGTATTTAAAAATATGTCCAAAAAATAGCTGAACCTTCTGCAAACACCACCAAATTTGGATGCACATTGCCAATTGGCGAGAGAAAACGATTACCGAAAATGGAAATTGAATTTCCCAATTATGTTGGTGCTTATAGGTTGGTCAGTAAATCATTGCTATTAAATAATGCCCATAGAGTGGAACATTTGAGATTGAAACCAAATGTTCCTTGTAGTTCACTGGAGAATTGTTCCCGAAGTGCATGATGCGCTGAACATTCAAGAAGAAAACGTTCTTCGTCTTCAACTTTGTTTAGGTTGCATAGAGTGCACACTCCTTCTGCGGGTTGGAATTTTTCCCGTCTAAATTTTTGCTCAAAAATAAGGTTTCACTCACATACACATATTTTCCACACACAAGCACGAAAAAGACACCCAAGAACCACTCACTTAGGATAGCATTGTGGTGGCATTGTGTTGCACATCCGTATGAAATTGACTTACTTACATTTGCTGCAAAATGAGATATCAATGCACTTAAGGTGGTACAGCATGAAAAATCATACCCCGGTACCTTTGCTCAATAAAAAGAACTGAAGAAGATGAGAAAAAGGGTCTTTTGCAGAATTGAATAAGCTTCTCCCAATGTGGAGATAATTTAGTTCAAAGTTTCCGTAATGCAAATGCAATAGGAAAAATGCAAAAGAACAAAGAAAACAATGAATGAAAAAGTATACTTTTGAAAACCTAAACTTTTGGCTTATTGGCTGAACTCCATGGCAAATGTAAGTGAGGCAGTATAGCAAAGGAATGTCAAGGTAAATATTTATGGGAACTTTTAGCTTTATCTGTCTTCGTCTCCATATAATGGCCTTTTGAAATTTAAATCACAGAGAAAAAGATCTGGGAACAAAAGAAACAAAGATTTGGATACACTATATCTCTTGAACCCATAACTTTGCAGAACATTGTGATAAACTCACCTTGAATGTCAAATTTGCTGTCTGTATTGCCATTGGGTTAAAAGTTTTACTTTTGTATAACACTGTTTTTCATTGTTTTCTCCTCTGTTCTAGCCATTGTTCTCATTGTTTTCCCATTGTTATTTTTTTCAAATTTTGAAAGGCTATGTCTCAGGCTCTAGAGTAGATTTTGTGGGCTTTTTGATTCACACATAAATTGGAAATTGATTTTTCCTGCTGTACCACCTTGAGAAGGGCTATAATTGCATTTAAAAAACTTCCACGATGAACTATTCAAATTTTTACAAATATTATGATTCTATCCGTGATAAGACAGTTTGTAAAGAGAAAGCTCAATTGCTCGTTTTTGGTGTGGTGCTTTGATTGAAATACCTTGTCAGGAAGTGGAATACTGCTCTGCCCCTGGCTGTAAAAGTAACTCAAACAACCCTTCAAAAGATGCGCACGTTTCATTTCATCAGCTACCGAAAGATCCAGCACTGCGTAGACAAGGCATATACGCTTTGAAAAGAGAGAATCTGCGGAAAGAGGAAAACTTCCTGGTTGGTTGCTGCACTTCAAAATGCGATACTTCAAACAAAATTTAAAGGTAAGCTGTATCATTAAAATTCATTTGAGCATATACTGATAATGTGATCATTATCTGAAAGAAGTGTTACCTTGCTTCATGGCAGCATCCGGGAATCAATTTTTCACGGGTTTCGCGTTTTTTGTGCCAATGCACTAAAAGTAAATTTCTGCCAAAAATTTGCTCTTGTTTAGACTGTGAAAGTTAGTGAAAGTAGATCTGCGAAAATAAGCTCTGTGAAAATTCTTGCTTTTTTCAAAAATTTCATTGCCCTTCCCTTGAGGTAAAACTATTACATATCATCTAAAACATGGGCATAACCTTACGATCTCTTTGTACTCTCGATAGTCACTTTTTTGGTTCCTCTCGAAATGAGAAAACCGTTGGAAGCTATCAAAACGAAAAGAACAAAATTCATGTTTTAAAGATGATAGAGAGACTGATTGATGTTTATCAGTCACAAATCCGACTACTAGGGCCGCATGTTCCTGACTTACCTTCCAACATTGCTCGTCAACCTCGAGGTCCAAAAGACAGATTCATTTCCAGTCACGGATCAAGGTTTATCAACTTTGAAAAATGAGAGCTCCACGTCTCTCTCTGGATTTGTGAACAGTAGAAAACAGTTCGTTTAGTGATTACAATTTGATTTCAAGAGGAATTAGAAGAACTATTGAAAGTTTTCGACGTGATCATGCCGGAGGAAACAGTATCTATTATCACGCTTTTTATAACAGAATACACGAGAGGTTAACTTTAGTCAAAACTATCTGGGCTGTAGGGATTCTTCAGGATGCGGGTAGATAACTCGCTGCTGACTTTTCCCTAGGTAGTTATGAATCCACCAAGTGATCTGGTGGTGAGTCAGGTAGCTTTGATTACCATCTGGAAATGGTCTGTTGTTCAGTGATAAAGATTTTGGACTGGTGTCTAGCTTTCTCTGTGAGAACGTCCATGCGTTCCCTGGGTAAAGTTTACATAAGGATACAGGCAGTGCTGCAAGTGCTGCCCTCCAGGGATTGTTCTTCACCAGTCAGCTCTGGTTTCCTGAAAAGGACATGATGAGATCTTTGATCCATCATGTAGGAGTGTTTACTCCTAGTCCTAAGTTATCAAAGACTGCAAAGTCGAGTTTCTCATTAAAGTTGCTTCTGCAACTTCTTTGTTACTCCTTTCTTTTGAGGAGTCAAATTGTCGTACATTTAAGTGATCGTGTTCTGCAGAAGTAGGAGAAAATATAAATACAAATATATTTTTCTTTAATAATAAAAAGAACGACGAGAAGTTTTGGTACATTCATATTTTATTCCAATATTTCGACTGCTATCTGCAAGT
>JAOBRC010308572.1:0-13347 GCA_027575255.1 Scolionema suvaense
AGTCGACGTCCGACATACCGACATTCCTGTACACACTGTGACGTGTGTATGAAGAAGGAAGTGAAGCGAATGTTGGATAATTATGCGGAGTAAGACAATTTTTTTTTTTTTTTTACACATTCAATGTTTTTACCAATCTGCGTTCAAGCAGAAGCTGATCCATGAATGCCTAGGTTATGCACTCCACAAATGTTTTTCTTAGTTCTCATCATATCATTTCCTGCGGATTCACTTATAAAAGTCAAAAAATGAAGCATAAGTCAGAGATCTGTGCGCACAGGGTACCTATAAGATCAGCATATACATAAAAAGTGAAAGCTATAATGGCCAAAAAAATGTTGTTTTTTTTTGGTCTTTTTTTACTGACGATTTTCCTCTAAGACAGCAAGTGAAATATGCTACATTTTCATAACGGCACGTAACTTGTTTCGTTTCTGGCAGGGAGAAGCCGAAAACACTCGAGCAGCTCATAGAAGAAAACAAGCAACAGCCAGAACCTGCGTATGCCTCGATGTACCAGTCCAGAGATTATGTGGATCCTGCAGCAAGTTTCCATCGAGTAAATGCTAGACATCGAGGCTATTTTATCATTCACCCCGATTTCGTTTCGGAATATGGCGGAGTTCGGCAGAGCGTGAAGGAGAATAAACACCACATCATAAAGTGAAGTCCGACCGTATTTGCATTGATGATCGAATGTAACAGTTAACCATCTAACTTGTTTTGGGAAGTGTGACCACTGACCAAATGATGACTAATGCAAAACATTATCAGATGACTAATGCAGATTATCAAGAAATGAAGAAAGTGATGATTGGAAGGTTTCACAGTGATATCCAATAGTATCTGATTCGATACCAAACAACATCAAGTGAAATGAACTCAATTACATCTGGTTTCTAATCAAAGATTTCACTTTTTCCCAGAGTTTGAAGTTGCTTTGAATTTGTTTTGGGAGAACATATACCGTATAGCACCAAAATTTTGCATGCCCCACAGTAAGTATGAGTGTTACATGTAAAGGTGATTGTAAAATCAAGTCATTACCCTACGAAAGTGCTCAACTTACTAATCAAGAAATCTCCACAGATAGAACAAATAGCAGTGGTTGCCTAAGTTTTGTTTCCGTGCCCTGGATAGCGTTTGAATTCTTAAATTTTCGGTTTCAAAATTTTGGACGGTTAAGGGAAGTAGGAGCTGCAGAAGACGGTTAAAACAAACATAAAAACCAAACCAAAATACGAAATAAATTAGGAAAACAAGACGGAAAAACACACAATAACTAGAAATAGTTGTCACTAAATGCCATGCTGGCTTTTCTCAACTCATGCCCCAAACACTGACCACAATTATGGATCAATACAGTGTATCTACAACATGACAGTATTTTAGAGCACATGGATATTTTAGGTGCTTCGGAACAACGTGGTACTTACGATGAACGCTCATCGTAGCCATGCAATAACTCATTGGAATAGGAGCTTTCAATAAGACAACCACTTGAATTCCACCAATCATTTTCTGTAGCTCTCCTATACCAAAAAGATTAAACATCATACGCACAGGTTAGACAATAAGCCATGCAGCAAGCTGAGCTTGCCAACATGGCAAAAAAACGTGATTGTGATGGTGTGAAAAGTAATGCATTTACGAATTACAAATAAGTTTTATGCTCCGTTCTTGAGTTTGTTCTCATCTCTTCAATTTATCCATATCATTGATTCAAGGAATGTAGTATATGTTGCCCAATATCGACGTTGAAACTTTAGAAGATAAGATCGTGTAAATTAATGAAGCATGTATAGTCAATGTTTGCTCGATTAGTATGTCCCGTTAGCTCCAAGCCGAATCGAATTGTAAACTCTCTGTCTAAGTTATATGCGTATCAAAAATCATTATACTTGATAGAGTTTTAAGAAACAGCTTCTGTTATATTAAGTTCCCCTCTAATAAACTCTTTCTTAGAAGAACAAATAGATAAAATTCCAATGTGATGAAAAAGCGAAGGAAAAAACGATCAAACGGATATTAGTAAGTTGGTATCTTCAATTGAATTGGCGAAGAAAATGCAGGAAATTTTCACTATTATCTGATAGTGAGTCGTGCAAAGAATGATTTATTCTGACAAAGCAATGCAAAAATTTCAATAGCTTACGATCCGAAGCCTGTTTTTTTTGTTTTTTTTTAACTAAATACCTTCTCTGTTAAATGTCTCTCCGTAATAAGCGCCCCCTTAAAACCCAAAGGATTAGATTTATTACAGATATCGTACGCTTTTGCCCTCTTGAGTGATGTCTTGGAATGTAGTATAATATATTATTGTTCTGTGGAGACAGTGCTTCGTTACATTCACACATAGCGTGACGTTAGTGTGTTTTATTTAAAACTGACACAAGTGTTGTTGATGAGATGTGAAATATTTTTGTTTATATTTTTACTATGAACATAATTTTCTATTGATCTGAAAGAAGATTTGTGAGTTGAAAACAGAAACAGATAATCTCGTCTCAAATAGTTTGTTGACACCTAACTACGTGTACTTATCTAGTGTTACAGGATACAGAAATCGACTACAAGAACAGAGGCAGTGGAAGATGATAGGTAAAGTGAACAGGTTCAGTGCATGTATGTTGGAAGGGACAGGTTCTATGCAGAGGAGACTTTGCAAATACGTGCATATTGAATTTAAATGTTAGTCTGTTCCAAGTGACGGAAGTCGATTATTAAATTCAACATTATCATCATTTCCTCTGTGACACTTTGCTCTAAAACTACCGCAGCTAGGTGTATAAAGTTTTGTATGGACATCGATTTTTTGTAGAATCACAATTCTGCTTAAAGGGGAACTAAGGTCAAAAATAAAATTTTATTAGATGGTAGAGCTCATTCGAATATGACGTACAGTTTTTATCTCATAAAAATAACTCAAATTATCCGAACTTCACTACCAAAATACTCAAGATTAAATTGCAGTGAAGGAGTCACTCTTTCATTTTTTAGCAAAAGGTGATGATGTGTAGCAGGTCCATTTGAAAATACGAACTTAGCAATTTGGTAACTAAGGAAATAGTTATGCTTAGCAACGTACCTATATGACACCATCAAAAATCAAGATGAAAGCTGCTGGACTTTGGGGCAGGATATCTCGAAAACTACATAAGCTTTGATCATGAAATAAAAACTGGAAGTCTTTTTTCTAACCGAGCTCTATCATCCATTAAAATTTCATTTTTGACCTTAGTTCCCCTAAAAGAAAACAGTGTGGGGCTTCTGTTGGTTGTCTGCATCGTACGATGAGGCCATCTGTTACACCAAGAATGTTTGGCTACATGTTACTTGAATAACAATTTTTCATCTGAAGTCGCAGGCAAAGTCATCGTTCGTTTTGAAACGTGGCAAGCAAGGGGAATGTTCCTATTATGGTTACAGACAAAAAACGCTTGTGAAAAACGTCACAAAGCAGCTCTACCATCATCAAGCCGAAGCGATGAACTGACATCGCAAATCCAATGCCTTGCATGTTGCAAACAAACTATGGGAAAACTCACCAAATTCCAAGACAGACATTTATCTAATCTGAAGATGTTTGAGAAAAGCTGACGGAGAGAGGGGAACAGGGAAGGCGCGATTTGCAGTCATGACCTGGCATCTACTCTTCACTGGCACAAGTCACCAGCCAGTCAGTGGGAGTTTAATATTATCGACCTTGATTTTTGGAGCTTGAGTTTTTTTATAAGCTTATGAGAACGCAAGGTTTCGAAGAGCCAAAACTTAAGAACATCCTAGGAACACGAAGACTTTGATCGGAAAATTTGTTCAGTGAAAGTAAGATTTTACAACAATTTCACTGCAAAAGACCCCACTATAAAGCAATCGTCACTATTATCAAGGAGGTTTAAATAGCCTCCTTGGTATTGCTTTTTGCTGGTTCAAGCTAGTTTTCTGTCAATTGAGTGCCAAAACCATGATATTTGGTAACATTTACTGTACGTAAAATTTACCTAAGAACAACCAAGAACATTTCAAAGCTAATTCTGATTTACGTACTGATTTCTGATTGGCGCACAGCCAATATCATCCCTTTGCTGAAAGCAGGGAAAAGCGCTAGTGACCTCGCATCCTACCGCCCCATCAGCCTTACATCCTGTGTGGTGAAGGTTTTCGAACGCATTCTAGCCGACAGGCTATACTTCCTAGCAGAATCTCAATCATGGTTTTCCTCCCTCCTGGCCGGTTTTCGTAAAGGCCGCTCCTGTGAGAACCAGATTCTCAAAATGGTACAAGCAATTGAAGATGGGTTCCAGTCTCGATCCGTCCTCGCACTTTTAGACTTCAGTAAGGCTTATGATACGGTTTGGAGAGCGAAGCTTCTCCAACAGATGATGGACATGGGGGTCCCCCTCCAGATCATCAGATGGCTACAAGCCTTCCTCTCTGACCGACAAGCACGGGTTCGCCTTTCTGCCACTCTCAGCCAAAGTCGAACGATTAGGCAAGGCCTTCCACAAGGATCGGTATTAGCCCCTCTCCTCTTTTTATTCTATATTAACTCCCTTACCTCACTACTGCCTCCTGGCCTCACCACTGCTATGTTTGCTGACGATGTATCCTTACTGGGCACATCTCGCGATCGCCAACTTGCAGCCCAGAGTGTCCAGGAAGGTATCGATGTAGTTGTAGAATGGAGTCTTACCTGGAAACTCTCTTTGAACGCGTCCAAAAGTGAATCATCTACATTCTCCACTTGGTCTAATAATGGGAAATGGGAGGCGAACCTTCACGTTGACGGTACCCCCATCGCCCATAACGCCCACCCTCGCCTCCTCGGAGTTATCCTCGACAGGACGCTCAATTTTAATGCTCATGTTGAGCATATCACTTCCAAAATCATCAGAAGGATTAATGTCCTCCGCATTGTATCCCATACGGACTGGGGATGGCGCAAAACTGATTTGCGCAAACTCACCTATGCCTATATACACTCAGTCCTAACATATGCTGGCCCAGCTTGGCAACCCTGGCTGTCCCAATCCGCGATTGAGAAACTAGAAAGGACACTAAATAAGGCACTCCGCCTTGTTACTGGCCAGTTACAGTCCACACCGATAGAGGCCCTCCATATCGAATCGGGCATCCCTTCATTCGCCACAACTCGTCTGGGTCTCACCCTCCTCTCTCTTGAAAAGGCGTTACGACAAGCTCCGGATCACCCGGTGGCCGAAACATACCATGCAGACGCCCAAAACAGA
This sequence comes from Scolionema suvaense, assembly GCA_027575255.1. Lineage (NCBI taxonomy): Eukaryota > Metazoa > Cnidaria > Hydrozoa > Limnomedusae > Olindiidae > Scolionema > Scolionema suvaense. The sequence goes on from JAOBRC010308572.1 coordinate 5,250, forward strand.
CTACCTAATTGGACGCACTGGCGCTCCCTCGCCACATCGCTGACCTCGCACATTCCACCGGAAGCCCAAAATCGTCAACCGTTTCTTCACTTTTCTACCCCGCCGTGGGCCAGAGAAGACGATGGTACCGTCACTATCTCCACTACCGGCTGTGCCGGCAAGACTTCCTCAACACAGGACCAGCTATCTTCCTCACTTCAAGTGATCAGGAACCATAAGCCTGACATTACAATCTACACTGACGGATCTGCAACAGGTGGTGTATCAGATGGTGGTGCGGCTGCCGTGGTAACACATGGAGATCCAGAGGACTCAATCCTCATCCAGACAATCAAAAGTAAGGGGCGCCGCTTCACATCTTCCTATGAAGAAGAACTAGCAGCCCTAACACTTGCGATCTCGTGGATCGAGCGCAGCACCGTCCCTCTAACACACCACATGCTCATATGCTCAGATAGCCATGCCCTTTGCACCGCTATCACCTCTCTCAACCTTTCGCTATCTTCTCTCTTATCTAAGCTTCGCTCTCTCCCCCAATGGATCACCATTCAATGGGTACCAGGTCACTCAGGCCTCCCGGGGAATGAAATGGCAGACTCCGCCGCCAAAGAAGCTACCACTCTACCACAGCCTTCCCCACCCATATCTTTTCAAGTTATCTCTTCTGTCATTAAAACTAATATTTCTCAACCGGCTCCTACTCACCCACGTCTAACCCAAACATACTCTAACTACTCCATGGCAAAAGACAAGTGCTGTACCAACCGCACGGATGAGACGACCCTTGCTCGACTCCGGTCTGGTCATCACCCCTCATTCCTAACAATCGCAAACCGCATGCGAAACGAACCGGACACAGACGCAACATGCCCCGACTGTTCTGAGGGCAATCAGACTCTCGAACACTGGATATTTTCGTGTCCTGCACATGCTGAACTCCGACATCGTCTGTTCGGGGATGACCAAGGGGATCTCTCTTGGCTCTCCTCGTAACCAGAGAAGATCCTGGCGTAGGCTAAGAAGACTCTGTCTTCTTAGACGCCGGACTTCGGTCCACCCATCGAAAAAAAAAGGAGGCATGAAATGCAGGTCGGAGTTTCATATTAGATTCGTTCTTGCATTCAAGCTTTTTCTTGTGTTACAAAGGAGAGAAATTTGTTTCCATTTTCATAATGGAAATAATCATCAAGTACATGGTGGTGAAGTGGGAAATGTTTTTGAACAAAATAGCAAAATGGTTAAGGAGTAAAATACATGTTTGAAAAAATAGTAATAAATCAATAAATAGAAACTGTGTCTTAATCTGACAAAAGCTATGTACTCCTGAATATATTTCACATGGCGGTAGATCTTGCAAAAACACTGATATCAGCTTTTATTCGAGTAAAAAGTTTATTGGTTCTTCTTCAATGTTGCTCCAAAGTTTGATTTTTTTAAAATTCCTCTGATTTTCATTTTGCTCTTCAGTGGCGGCATAAAGAACCATTTCTGAGTTCTTTAGGAAGCATTTAACTGGTTCATTTAACCGTTAAAAGCAACATATTTCACCTGTCCTTTTAATCACACAAAATATAAATTGACATATTTATGTTCAATAAAGAGCAATTTGACAAGTAAGATTGGATAATTAGACTTGATCTGACCATGCGTCATGCACACTCAAAATAATGAGACAGCATGTCAAAGTTCTCCTCTATTTGAACAGAGATATCTTAGGGACTACAGTAGCCTTTATCGTGCAATAAGTGTTTCAGTCATGCTTTTGAAGGCTTTTTTACCACACCAAAAATCGTTTTCTACAGGTATATTTCTTTAACCCTATTTCTGCGGGCATTTTGTTGGCTCCCCAAAACAAGGAGTGGGTTCTCTGAGAGTGCATGGATGTGCAATGTGACAAATTTTACGTCGATAGAGAGCCATAACCAAACATCGATTTAATAGATTTGAAGAAAGAAAAAAGACGGAAATCTTCCACAAATCAAACCTGGCATTATTGCAAAAAACTGACATTATTGTTTTTGCTATAATTTTAGACAAAGTATTTGACTAAAAGGCCTTATTTTCTACTCGAATTAGAAAAATGGACATCATGCAATTTCTAAGATTTACGTCAGTGGAGTGAATCCTTTGCCCTTCGTTCTCTGAAGTACCTAAAAAATTAACATAAATCACATACTATACCCTGAAACAACCCTGAGCCCTGCCACACAACCTTGAAACGGAAGACTCCCTTACATTACCAACATGCAATAGCACTTCTCAAGAAAGCTTTTCAAGGATCACCTACTACCTTACTTCCATTTGCAGCTGCTGTACAGGAAAAAAACACAACAACAACAACAACAACAACAACAACAACAACAACAACAACAACAACAACAACAACAACAACAAAAACAGAACATTTTGATCATAGCTTTTAGGTATGCTTCTCCTAAGTGAGTTATTGAAAAAGATAGATGAGCTGCGATGACTTGATCAACACTCTTGAGAAAGATGCTTTGAACTCTGACTTATGCAGCAGCATAGCAAAGTAGCAGGGAGCCACGCATATTTGATACGTAACGTGCAGACGATGCCTTGCACCTCCCGACGCTGCACATTGCAAACGGCTAAACTAAACGCCTTTTCCAACCATTCGCAAGGCGTTTAAACTGGTATCGCGACAATAGACGCCCCTGTCTACAGATCAATTAGAAGGCGACTAATCTTTTGACTCTGCAGCAACTGGCAATAAACTTGTTACCGAGTAGTAGTATGATATTTTAACGCGCTTGATGTTGAGTATGAAGTACTGTGTAACTATAAGAGAGAAATTTTTGAATAGAGCACCAGAAAAGAAGTTTATCAATATCAAATTTGTTTATTTTGTGTAATTGGGAATTACGTCCGGGCATAGCAAATTTAAGGAGAGTGTACGAAGAAGTGCATTATGGGTAATCATTGTTGCTACGACAGCGTGAGAAAGTGAAAGAATAGAAATATTGAAGGAGGATTATTAATGTTAGATGCGGAGGAGAGCGGTCTATTGATTTTATACAAACATGTAAATAATGTTTTCGATATCGCTAGCTATCATTCTCACAATGTTTCTGATGAAGCTGCATTACAACCCTAATTTCTCCATTTATGTATATTGTTCAACGAAGAATTTTTTTGGTAACACATTTCAAGACCGTTTAGGGGCAGGATCCGTTAGGGTCTAAAAATACATGTTAATGTTTTAAGCAAAATTTGTTCTACGCAACATGAAAACAACCACAATATACGTCTTATACATCTATAACTCAATCTTCGCATAATACTTATGCTTTTTGCCAATTAAAAATATAAGGGTTTGACCAGGATCTGAATTTAAGGATGGAAAACGAAATTTAAGAATTGAGCATAAAGGTGAAACTATGATTCTTTTGCAGTGCCTATGGCAGAAAAATTTCAGATTTGGAATCCCAGTTGTAATACTTGTACTTGCCATAAATAGTCTATACACTTTTCGTTTCACCGATGCTATCGGATCCTGCCCCGTTAAAGACACTTCTTAGTTTGGGTACGATTACGAATACTGAATACGATATTATAAATTTTATTTCCCATTTTTGAGTCGATTTGGTACAGCAAAGAAATTTTTTACAAGGTTTTAGGTCGAAAAGTACCGAAAAATCCCCCCCGAAATCCGACGCCTCATTCATCAAAATTTCTTGCTGTACCTCAAGCATAGGATCTGGAACCACCATTTGACTTTATTGCACTTCCAGGAGACTTACTCCGAAGATGCATGAGTTTTGAGCAAGGGACAATGTTACATGCATGGCGCCACTGGGGGGCAGGGGGGGCCGTGCCCCCCCCCACTTTTTTGCCAAATTGAATTTTTTTTGATAGAGTTATAATGCTTTTCACAAGATTTTTTAAATTTTTGGTTTTAGCCCCCCCAGTTTAAAATTCGTGGCGCCGTCCCTGTGTTAAAATTGGCTGCAAGTAGAAAACGTTTCCAGGAATGACTTTTCTTCAAGACGAACAAAATGTCAAACAATGTATCTCACAAAACTCTCATCTGAGGCACTTCTAAGAAGTCAGAAAGCCACATTTTGGGTTTATTGTACTCACAAAAGACTGTTTTATGGTACTGTATTGGTTTCATGGTCTGACAGGTACTCAACAGGTAATTACTAAAAAAGTTCAGTAGGAGCAGGGTTAAATCTCCTTGGGCTCCCTAAAAACATCTAACTACGGCCCATATCAGGCACATATTCAATACGAGACAAGTTATGCAGTTGACCATATATGGTGAAAAAGTCCCGTCTCGTTGCTCACGCCTGATTGGTTATAATAAGTGCGCTTATGTTCCCGCTCTAGCGAATGTGCGCCGCACATGGACCAAAGGGTTTCACTGTAAGTTGGCTGTTATTGGGAGGTATATTTACTTCCCACTCATAAGCTTCGCGATAACTTTAGAACAGCTTCATTGGTTGGTGTAAATCTTCCTGATTTTAAAATTTTATTCTCCTGCGTATTGATTGCCATGCTGGTAAGCTCAGTCTTGCCACATGGCTTATAGTCTATCCAGTGCGTAGGAAAGTGTTTGCTGTTTTTTTTTGGTAGGGGAGAGCAGCAGAAAATGTAAATTTCAATCAAATCGACAATGATTGGTGGAATTCAATTGGTCTTATTGAAAACTACTAATCTGATTAGTTGTTGCATAGCTACGGTGAATGTTCACCATGAGCCCCACGTGGCTTCAGTCAGAGAAATATCCATGTGAAGTGGAGTTCATTCTGTTATGTAACTTCAATTTATTGATGCATAGGAGATCGGTTTTTTGACCTGCATTACAGACGCCAGCATGTCATTTAGTGACAGCTATTCCTAGTGGTAAAACTATAGCAGAAACAACAACAACAAAAACAGCAGATCAGAAACAAGCAGGGCATGTATTGGGAGTTTACAACCCACAAACAAATGGATTACTGATATGAATGAGGTGAAAAACAGCGCTGATAATGACAATTGGGTAAGGGACCGCTGAAAATATCCTTCCACTTTGAAAATAAACACAACATCAGAATAGTACCACTGTTTGACTAATGTCTAGTCTACTTAGTATCATGAATCGGCTTGGCTGTTTTGCCGAAAATGTGTTTCTGGGAGCTAAAAATGGAAAACGATCATTTTGAATTTTGACTAAAAATTAGCCTCAATCCAATCAGCCTCTGTCCCACAAGCAGATGATTAAATGATTAAGCTTCGACTCGAATGCGTTAAACATCTCCGTTTAATTGCTTTCGAAAAACAGTGCTTTAGGTGCCTGCATGGTTGCGCGGCCTCCAAGTTCCGGAGATATAAGCATTTTCCTGACGTTTGTTGGACAAGTTCCAAATTCTGCTCTATTCTCCCCCTTACAAATAAATATATAAATGAGATAAGAAAAAACTCAACTGCTTGCTTGGAGGATTCATTGCTATTTGGTCCTGGAGTACAGTGATTGCATTTGCATGGTGGAAAATTGCGATGCTACTATTATTATTATTCCCAAAACACGTTTAAGTGGGCTTCACGTAAAGCAATATAACTGTCAAAAATCAAATTAACGTAATTGAAAGTCCTTTCAAATTCACGAACTTTGGTCTTTATTTCATGCGAAAAGCTGCTCTCGTTCACGAGATACAGGCCTTTAAAGTTGCAAAGTTTCTGCCATCTTTCTTAGACACAGTAATTATGCATGACGTGGGTTATGACCATTGAAATTAGTGAATATTTGTGATTGCTTTGTACTTAATCTAAGGAAAGGTGAACATGTTTGATTACACCACTTTAGTCAGACCATGGATATGTTCGATATACCATCTCCAGATTTGTTTCTACTAGTTGGTTACTATGGCCAGCAGTGCTCCTAGTGATGGTTGTAAGTGATGTCATTGCTTAATGTGAATCAACTTGTAAAGTGCGCATAAATTATCTAAACTTTGCAGTAAGATTTTAGGACAACCGCTGAAGCTTTTCACCTGAAATAAAAACCAAAGTTCATCATTTTTCATATTCTATGGATGAGCGTAGTATCATTTTTGACCGTTGTATTGCTTTAAAAGAATATGTTCCAGCTTCCTTGGTTTCACACTGCAGAATTCCGTCGAGTAGATGTCTCCTTGTTCTCATGTGATTCGTTTGACGAGGAAGGCATTTCTTCGATCGCAAGTTTCAAGGGTTGACTCGTAACGTTCGCTGGTCGGTTATGTCGTGGTAATGGCTCGCCATCATGCACTTGTGCTTTCTCTTTGGTGGTCGGACTCGCGTGCTCCTCTCGTCTTTATTTCGATCGATGAGAGACCATTGTAGTCATTGTAGATCCTGTGGTGATCCTGGATTGACATCCGGAACGTGCTTTGGGAAACGTTTTAAGCTTTGAATGATATATTTTAACAATTCGTCTTTTGGAATTCTGCCCTTCAAATAATTGTTCTTATAAGTGACATCGTTCAAATAGTTGCTGCACAACTACTGCCGCTCACGTAAAACCCCCTTCAGTGGGCCGAAAGAAGAAGGAGGAACCGTGCTCCCCTACGCATGCAGCAGCAGCTGCGACTTGGTCTCCGGGGCTGAGACGATACGATGTCAAGAAGCCATTGTGATGCCAATGCTCGATCAGTCGTGGTGCTACATAAAGCAAGAAAAAGAAATAACAAGTTCAGGAGTTCAGCTAACTTCAATGATGACAACCTTAAACATATCGCACAACAGAATGCATATGATATTTTTTTTTCTTGATAAAGTTTGCAGCGAATAACTGTACTCTTTATGACCGAGGAATCACTAATTCTCTATCTGCCCTTTATAAATGCTTTGGTAATGTGAAAATTCCATGCTGGCATGCTCAGAATGAGCATGAGTCCCGCAGGGACCTTCAAGCCGTTTCGGTCACGAAACGATCAGAAATACGTCATCAAATGACTACGTCTGTTGATAACTTAATTTCCCTGCCAGTGTTTTTCGCAACACAAAGAGGTTAGGCACATAGGTTTCTAAGGACATTCGTGTATAATCCCAAATTCAAACATACAGATCTTAAATATTGTCCCTGGTACCATTGCACGGCTTTTTTTATAAGCACTGGTAAATTGAAAGTGAGCCTCGGTGGTGCTTTGACTATTCCAGTCTCAACTGGTGGTTTGGTGGTGCTCATGCATATCATCCACGAATCAACTATACTGCAAGCAAGGATTTGAGTGAACTAGCTGGACTTATGCGCTGAGTGCACGTTCGTTTATTCATCGATGCTAATGAGATATTTGGTGAAATCGAGGCTAGCGGTGCTTATAAAAAAGTTGTGTAAACCCTATAACCAAATCCGCGTACCGCATAATCATCATTATTTGTCAGGGGTGCAGTAGTTTTGGTAAAAGCAATAGGGGCTGAGGGCTGAATAAATCTTGGTTCTGTTACTACACTCCTTTTGTTTCATAACAACTTTGTGAGAGCGAGAGCCTCAAATTTGACTGAAAATTAGCGTCAATCTAACACAACTCCAGACTGCGCTTCAGGGCCTTCAGTAACAAAGCTTTTGACCAACAACACTATTAGTTGTGAAGACCCTCAAATCTTCTAAATGATGGTGCCGCATAACAATACCATTTTCGGCAAAGATGATGATATTTCGTATACAGTCAAATCTGTCTAAAGCGGACACCATTTGGTCGAAAAAAGTATCCGCTTTTATAGAGAATGCAATTTGACCAGAAATCATGCCGTTCCTAACAAATGTGTTCGTATTATAGAGGTGTCCGCTTTAGACCACATATTATCAAGTTTCACCATTGCACAGGATATCCTGTATTGGTTTTATAGAGTGTCGTCTGGGAAGAATCTACGTAAGGACAAGACTGAGCATCACAAAAAAATTAAAATAATGAGCCTCTAGGTCAAATTTACAGTTTCTTTTAAAGCAGGACGTAGTGCGAAATAACAAACAATCTATTCAGGACAGTCAGGCATTAAATAAGCAAAATTAGCAGCATACAGTGACTCGTACTTAGTGTAATCTAAACGCTGCAGCAAATTAATCATGTTGAAACGGCATCTCAGCAATGTCGTTGATACAATCTGAAAC
>JAOBRC010308683.1:0-18734 GCA_027575255.1 Scolionema suvaense
TTAATACTTGACACAAAACTTGTCGAAATGCTTATGTTAAATGCTACTGGAGGCAATCGGCGAATAAAAAAATTTGCGATTGTGTTCCTTTAACATGTAGCGCTATATAGTTTACTGTCGTCTTCAGGTGGTCAATATCAAATGTAGAGTAATATAGATCACTGTGGCCTGCAGGAGTGACCATGAAATTTAGCGTAAAATAGCTCAATGAAGCCTTCAGAAGTGGCGAATAACTGGACTATAAGTTTGGTAGAAAAATTAGTATGACTTCTAATAGAAGTTGCTGTGTATTGCCCTTTAGGGGTATATTAGACTAGATAAGTGATCCCTGATGCAAAGAAATCGTAAGATAAATGCACATGATGCAATCTTAAAAGGCCGAGGAGACGACTAGGAGTTTTCGGGACAGCTCGCTATTAAGCTCTTCCCATCTGCTCGTCAAAATGTGGACATGCTGGGCAAGAGGTTACAAGCGCGTCTGAAGTACCTGCTTGCCGAAAACTCTTTGTCTGTTCTTCAGAATGCTTCATTACATAACATCACCAGCATTCCATAGGATAAACTGCCTGGTTGGCTTCAATAGTTTACCTTTTAAATGGGTGAAAATTCTTTAAAGGAAATTAAAGCGACTCGCCCCCACCACCCAGCCTTAGCCCTGGCAATGAAAAAGAGGTTACCTACTGTTAAATGTGCTTGAACGTAAGTCATGCATAGTCTCAACAAGATGTGTGAAACTCTGAAATTATATAACGTAGATCTTCGGATCAGCTGCAGCTTTTTGCGTGAAATAAAAATCAAATTTCCTGAATTTAACAGCTTGAATATTTCTTTTAATCTGATTTTTGATCCTGGCATTTCTTTAACTAAATAAATCAGATCAGTGCTCTTTCCGTACTCCCCTTCCGCTCTGGAGCCGGGATTGTGCGCTTCAATATTGTAGCACTATCGATAGCAGCTGATACAGATTTGCCAAAAGAAAAATAGGTCTGTTGCAAAGTAGCCTTCGGTCAATGCTTGTAATAAACAATAAATCTAAGTGAAAAAATATAGAAATAAAAGATTAGAAGTGATCCATTTCTCTAACTCTAAGACACCTTCGAATACACAAGTTGATACGTTTTTCAGTGAGTCTTTCAGCATCCGTTTTGGCAACGAAAGTGTACTTAAACATTGAAAGAAATATTCGTGATCGTTTACACCGAGAGATGTTGGTTTCAGCACCACATCTCTGGAACATCTGGAATGATCTATATAAATCCGTTTGGTTATAGCAATTATGTTGTAGCCAGGACATGGTCTATTAAGGTCAGTTTGGGTATAGAATTTATCATGTAACATTTTAGAAAACCTCTTTTGTGAACAAATTTCGTTTCGATAACAAGGAAAAATTCAAATAAAATCAAAGCAATAACGCCAGATCATATATTATGACATCATTTATATATTAATACTCAGTTTCTACTGCATACAAGACAATAGTGTTTTGGAGTTGGAAGCCAAACTGAGATACTGACAATGTTGACATTCATGGTTGCAATTGGCTAAAATTTTTATCTTGTCCGTAGGTTGGGCTGTCTTTTCTGCAATCCACACATGTCTTAGCATTAAAAGGATGATAACGTACAAGATGAGATATTACGGCAACTGTATCAAAGACTAGGGCAACTTAAATTTTAAATTCCGATATGAGCTCCAGGAACAATTTTCTTAGTTTGTGTTGAAATTTACTGCTCATTCACAACCACTTGTATGATCAACAAAATTTCACGAGGTTATTTTCTCAACAATGTTTATCCCGATAAGGAATTACGAAACGTTTTTAAACGCACACGCAGTCTAGATTGGAGACAAATACTTCTACGTATCCACCCATGGAAACAGGACCAAGTTCAAGTGCTTGGAAAGGTAGTGCTGATAGCCTACCGGATATTTCAAACTTCTGTATAGTATCAGAGATCGGCACACCTGACGGTGTGATCGGACAAGATATGCTTTCTCTTGTATTGTCATGAAAATAAATGTACCCAGATGCATTTGATACGCATGTAGTATGTATGCTCTGCGAACAGGTGCACCCATTCTCTCTCGTGTTAGCCCATCGTAACACCGCGATAAATCCACGAGAAGCAGACGTCTTGAAATAAAAGCTGCGATATAAACTGGATAAGGTATGCTCATGACCAGCTGCTTGGAGAAACATTTCTGAGTTGCTCAGATGTACAATACGCTTATCAGATAGGCACTCAACTTTCAGAACACCCAATGCTGAATCTGCAGGATCTGCGTTGATGACGTAGAATCCATCAAGGTTGTTGTTGGCTGATCTTGCTTCATCGCAGTTGTCGTAACTGGAAGCTGGAATATGAAAAAATAAATACTTGCAGAGTGAAAACTGGCTAAAAATTGAATCCAATAACGTCGAGCTGAAAGAAACCCTGAAAAACTCTGTTGGAGCATATTATCAAAATATTGGAAAAAACAATGTCTTCAGATCTAAAGATCTGATTACGTGATACTGAATCGAACCCAAGAAAGTACTTGTTTCCATCGAGAGAGAAAAGTGTCTACCATGAAGATCGTTTCCGATATTGCTTCAATTCTGAATCCCTTTTCTGCAGACACTGTAGTCTACTCAGAGGTAAGCAAAGGCTTGCTTAGTTTCGGAGATACTCAGTTGCAGTCCGGCAGTTGAAATATCGCCAGTACCTGTGCATGATGTCACTGATACCACGCACAAATTACCTACACTTGGTTTCCAAAATACTCAACATAAAACTATTATTTAGGTTTATCTCTTTCATTTCATCAATAATTTGTGGAATATGCCTAAGATCCTTTAGGGAAAATAAGATAAGCTTTTGTATTACTAAGGAAGTAGCAATGCTTAGTAATGGACTCCAAAGAAATCATGCAAGATTGACAAAATCAAAATGGTAGCTACTGGACTATGAGACCGAATATCTCCAAAACCAAGCAAGACCCTATACAGCCGTCTGTGTTGCGTCGTTAAGGAAGGCAATTACTTCGCTGAAAAAGATTACAGATTGTTTCCACTGTATCTATAATAAGATAAACTGTCATACCGCTGATAAGATTGCAGCAAACGTTTCCAGTATCTGCAATCATGGACAAAATATTAGGAACAAACCGGATTTAGAGGGAATCTGCAGGTTTACCTCTCTCCCCCATTTTAATGCTAAGCTTAAAATACAACATTGACACAGGGGTGAGGGGGATTTTTTGCTTTGCTCCATTATATTTTGTCCACGATTGTCTGAGATGGCTGATGTGTAATGAGTGCCTTATGCGCCATCTGTCCTTAAATTGATTAATGATGGTAGTTGATGCCCTGCAGAATATGAAAACTGAAGATGAGAGCACAATTTTCACTTGATGTAGAGTGCATCTTATACTTTTTGGCATGCCTACAAGGCCTTCCACTTAATTGTATCAGTCATTAGTATCCCTGATTCAATTCAAGAAAATGTAAACATTGCATTTTGTATAAGGTTGATGAGAGCATGGAAACTTCTGTGGTAGATTAACCAGATTGTTATCTATTAACTTTGAATGAAGGTAGAATCTAAAGTGCATGATCAGGGAAGAGTTACAGGATGAAAATGCCATTGCTGTATGTAGCTACAAATCTCACAATCAGTAAAGCTAATGTCATTAGTTGAGTTATGTATATGCTCTGTATTTCGGTGATGGCAGTATTTTTTTCCAATTGATCATTAATATCACTGTGAGATCATACGGATCGAAGGGTTCTTTGGCATGTAACTACACGGTGACCTTGAAACGAGTCACTACAAGAGTCACCACATGAGTCACTTTTCCGGTTACATTAGTTTGACCAGGCTATAACGAACCACCAGGCTTCCATTTAAAAAAGGATATCTACTATTCTTTTGAAAAAGCAGTGGTGTCTCATGGTGACTCGTTTAAATCTGCAAACTTTTCATATGAAGTAATGGTGACTCATATGCTGACTCGTTGACGATTCACCATTGCACAAGGTATAACGAAAACGTCTTTGGTCAGTCACTTTGAACATTGGTGGAAAAACTGTTGAAATCTTTGTAACTTAGTCATGTGACTGTTCTTCTGGTTTAGAGTTTGGTGATTTCATAACGTTGCAACCTAAATTTATGTGTGTTAGGGATAAAACTGGGAATATTGACATGTTTAGAAGATAAATTTTTACTCTGGATTCGTTTACAGGTACCAAGTTCATACAAGAGCACCCATTTGTTTCACTAAAGCTTCTGGTCAGCATTTTTCATCATGGACCAATTTTTACAAAAGAGATTTTGGGGAAAAATTCGAAATTTTGGTCGAAAATTTCTAAATGATAGCGTCATGAACAATCAATGACGTCATCAGTACATTCTTACAGAAAACCAAAAGTGTGTGGTCTACACTTCTATCCTGGTAAGTTTCACGTCAAACAGGTGACCTGAGCAGACTTCAGGTAAGGAAGTACATATGCCCCTTAGTAAACACTTGGCCCTCAGTGCTCAGTTAAAAAGGGTTTAATGAGCATACTTGCTATGCCTATTGTTTCGTCTGTTTTAGAATGTTCTCTTGGGTGTCTGTCACACAAAGATGTACGTTACGTTTGATAGTACGGACGTGGCGATGAATGAAACCTAAGCAATTGTAAATATCAATGCCTAAATTTAATTCACGTTTTTCTCTTTACTCTTCTCTCGTTTGTGTCGTTTTACTCTGCTTGTTTTTCCACTATCTTTTGTAACGAAAAGTGTACGAATTAATTCTCGTATCAAGGGTGTATGTTTTATTTTTCCCTTGCTTATGGTATGTCTTCGTTTCTAGTAATTTCGAGTAAATATTGATCTTGGTATACGCATAAAGAGAAACAAAAATACAAAGAATACTACCAAGAGAAGCTAAAGCATTTCAAAAAGGCAATAGAATATTGATAAACGCTGGGTAAGTGCAGTATACTCTTTAAAACGGTGAATTTTCTCAGATAGCAAAGTCCATGAAGTTAGTTACAATAATACATACCTGTATTGACTAATCCACTTGACCGTTCTTCACGGAACCTATTTTTGTCCCCACATGTATCGACGCATGCGCAGTAGCGTTCTCGAAATTCCATGCCTCTCCATAAATAGTTCTCTTCTGAAAAACCAGTCCATGGTCCCCATTCAGTCACACCTCCTACGATGTAAATAGAAATTGTGTTACTGTGAGCCACAAAAAAGCGCAATTGTTTTTTGAAGATTTCACTCACGTTTACTGCATGCGATGCTTTCCAGAAATATGCCATCTTCTGGCGTAATAACATATTTTTCAGCACATTCTAGAATAAGGGTGAATATGTTTTAGTCTTGCAGAATACTACCTGCTTCGCATTGAGCAATGCATGATACATTTCGAAAGTCCACGCCATCACTATCTTCGTCACCGTAACATGGCAGATCAGGATGCTGACAAATTCGTTTCTGTAGCTTCAATCCGGATACAGTACAGCTGCGAGTACAGAATGTAGTTTCCACGGGGATGCAAGAGCCTTCTGTCCATCCAGACCAAAACCCATGAGCTACAACGAACGGAGAGATCAAATCTGTTGACTTCTAAACATACCAATCAATCCTCGTAAAGTAGTCTTTTGTTACTCATCACATCAACACACATGATTGATTTTGTTCTATCATATAGGTGGACAGCAATAGGTTCTTTGATATTTCGTCTTTCACGAAGATACACGAATTATGTCAAACGAAACAGTCTGTACACGTGGGTGGGGAGAGTACGTATACGAATTATTTCAAACGAAACAGTCTGTATAGGTTGCTGGAGAGAATACTTACAGGGGCACGTGCATTCTGTCTTTTCTATGAATTTCATCTGAGCATCACATGGACGACCAAGCAACTGAGGTGCATAACATTGGCGATATCGGTAACGCTCTGTTTTCGGGGTATGTCCTGCACAATCACACGATGACCATTCCATCCAGTTTCCTTGTACAGATGAAGCTTTTCAAAGAAAATATGATTATTTTGAATATCTTAGTCAAGGTGTAGTCAGGAAGGTCTGAAATATGTTTTTATTTGCAGTCGATTCTCACAACCAGAGACATAACGGAAGTAAAACTGATCGTATGCCGGACGTCTAAGGTTATTTTTCTTCATTACTTTCCCAAAATACCTTTCTACTTGAAAATTATTTAACTGGGGAAAAAATAGGTCAAACAAGATTAGAATAAATATACTATTACAATACTGCTTAAGGCATTACGAGCTCCTTAAAACGGGATCGAGAATGCGAAACGGTGAATCTCAAATGTCACATAAAACTTCACAATGTTAAGGTATTCTCTCGCAGAGCAAGACGCAGATAAAAATTAAATACTGTTCAAGTGATAAAGAAGATAGCAGAAAGCAGTTCTAATGCACTGACCTTATTAGAAATAGCTTTCTTAGTAAAAGGTGAAGCCAAGCTGGTGAAAATCCTGGTTTGCGTAGTTATTCACTATAAAATATATCGCAAGAAAAGAGCTGAAAAGATCAACAACCAGTTTGTTTTCTTTTCGTTTCGGAAATGTTGATTCCTGAGCAGATATCTTGCTTTTGACAAATCTCGGTTCTGAAATAATGCACGTGCTTGAAATCATAAGCTTGGAAGTGAAAAGTTATTGCAACAGACTTACGTGTACAGGAATCAACAGGTTTGCAATCTTCTGTCATGGTATCTGTCAGGCCATCATCATCAGCAGCACATTCTACCCCAGTGTTTGAAGGTCGACAAATTCTTGTTCGTGTTCTCGTGCCAATCTGTGGACCACACATTTCACTGCACATCGCCCACTTGCCCCATTCCTCCCAATATGCGGCTCCAACTTCTGAGAGAAGGAAGTTTACAGCCAGAAAGAAATTACATGATAAAAAATACTCCATAATCTGCTCCCATTAGTGACGCACAGTCAGTACTAGTGCACACAGCATTTTTTACTATTCTACTACTTTCTATTTGATGGAGTGTTATTCGACCAGATTGATGGTGTTGCTAAGGGGTCACTATTAGGCCCAGTATTAGCGAACTTGCAGATGGCTTTAAGCAATATACAGGTAAGTCTGAGGAGCAAACAGTAGATAAAATAGACAGTATTAGGTACTTAAACAAAAATTTGACGGCAAAACTAGTTTTTACCTCATTTAAGATAAGTTCTTACTTGACAGCTAAAGATCCCATTCTTAGTAAACTGAAGTCTGGAATAGTATATAAATTTGAATGTGCAATCTGTAATGCTTGTTATGTTGGAGAAACTTCCCGACAGCTGACTATCCAAATTAAGGAGCACTTGGAAACAGGTAAGAATTCTCACATTCATAAGCGTCATAAGAACCCTGCCTGCGAAGATGCCTGGAACAGTGAATGCTTTCACATTTTAGATCATGCTGCTACAGATTTCCAATGCAAGCTAAAGGAAGTCATTTACGTAAAAACCTGTTTTGAATAAGCAAGTCAAGGGTTTATCTCTCTCAATTTCAATCTGACTTTACTTTATTGCTTCTTCTACTGTGACACTTGTTTTTCTCACCAATCTATTACCTCTGCTCCACTCTTCTTCATTAGTAATTCACAGGATCCTCCTATTAATATAGATTTATTGTAAACAGTTAAGACATTTTATAGCTCTAATTGGTGTGTACTTGTCACCTTCTGGATGTTTATGTTGACTGGAAGTAAGATTTTAATTTAGTTCTACTGAAGATGTTTAGATTAAAAAGAGTTGTGTTACTTTTGAAAATAGAACAATATTTATTTTGTTGACTTGATTATTAAAGAAAGTTTTGTTTTATCTCTCTGCAGGGAGAGGTATAAAAAAAGCCACGTAAGTTACCTTAGGGCCAAGGATAGGGTTAGGGTTTGGGTCAGTATCATGGTTCAGTATCTACAAAGTTTCTTTTAAAATTATATAACGCTGATGCAAGACGAGTCATTGCAGGTACACAGAACAAAATAAATCTAGCATCGTACCTATCATCCAGCACAAATGCTTTTGTTTTCCACCCCAGACCAGGTTACTTTGCTTAATGCTTTGTTTCCAAAGACTACTTCAAAGCAGCCTATTTGATTGTGCTGCATACAATTTTCTTGCAGAAACCGATGCACGGTTAATTTGGTTAATTTTTCTATCTACTGCCGCACATTTGTTCCTCAAGAGATATGTCAGTAGATGAACAATTAGCTATTCCAATGCTGCAGAAATATGAATGAAAGTGACCAACAATTTTACCGAAGTTATTTTAAAGTTTTCTTTCACCAAGCGCCGAATACGCACATTTTTTAATGCGTAAAATTGCTGTCCTCCAATAAGAAGAAGAGAATACCTGCTGCCGACAAATAAGATTCGGCAGATGCAACGCGTAGGTGACACAATAATGATCAATGAGGTTGCCGAGCATCAACCATTCCGGCAGGATCACAGTCTCGTCGAATGCACTATTAAACACAACTGCTATTATTCTTCACTTCGATTTTACGGAAATATTCAATAGGTTATAAGTAATGATTTATAGATCAAACCTAGCGAAATGAATAACATGATTGATCTTGAGAAATCTGGTACGATACGAAACAAGCGGATTTTGTAGAAAGTTTACTAAACTATTCAATAAGTCACTGAACACTGTGAAAACAGTTATACCTGGAGGGCAATGTCGGAGTTTGCAGGAGCGACTTCTGAAAGTTGTTTCTTCACAATAATTTGCTTCAGGTGTATTGGGAGAAGGCATCGTGCATGATCGAGTACTGTACTCCATTCCGTTACCACATGAAGATGAACAGTCCGTCCATCGAGTCCATGCTGTCATCTGAGGTTCATCTGTAACGTGAGATTGAAAAATAAAATTAAGTTCGATATCAGTCTTGACAAGTTACTGACATGTTGCTATTCATGTTCTCATTTTTTAAAATTTTTTTTGTCTTCTGCATAGAACCCCATCTTTAGTTACCTGTTTATCAACAATGACTGCCATTCAGTTGGTGGTTTAAGTACTGATAAAACGAAAGCTAACTCCTCTTTCCTTTTGCAGCATTATCTGAATAGCTCTGCGCACCGGTGATGTGGCGCAGTGTACTATGATTTTATGGTTATCGATGACATTTCTTTGGTAGACGGTACCTCACAAATAGAGGTTTATATGTTTATGGTTATCGATGACATTTCTTTGGTAGAAGGTGCCTCACAAATAGAAGTTTATATGTTTATGGTTATCAATGACATTTCTTTGGTAGAAGGTGCCTCACAAATAGAAGTTTATATGTTTATGGTTATCGATGACATTTCTTTGGTAGAAGGTGCCTCACAAATAGAAGTTTACACTCAATATTGATGGCACAGTGAAAATGAGAAAAATCGATTGGAGAAGGGAATATAAATAGTTTCTTCAGAGTTAATGTCCGTAGCAAATGTTTCATACCCAAATTATGCACTTCTCATCACATCCGCCGAAAAACAAATACTGTGTTGAGACCGTTTTTTGTTCTCCGCATTTTGGCACAAAATAACATGAGAAAACATTGAATCCGTGCTATTTTGATATTGTGCTTGAAATTGATTCATCGTGTTGACTTCACCGGAATTCAAAAGTGTGATCAAAGGTTGGGGGCGTTATTTGCTTAAAAAATGGCGAAAGTTATACAAAACTATGCAGATGGTATCACTAATGCATATTTAGCATTATAAGTTACGTAAAATGACCATTTCTTTAGACACTTTGTAGTCTGCATTCCTCCGAAGTAACCTTAATCTTCTGTCAATAGCATTGAAGCATTACGTAAGAACGCACCAATTTTGAAATCGAGTTCTTTTCCTATAAAATCACCCTTTTCCTTTTTACCATCTGTTGACCAATTGTTGATTCTCCACCTGAATGAAAACTTTTTTGGTCATCGTGTAACTCAGAAAATCTTTGGTAGATTAAGAACTGTTAGGACGCGATGTGCATGAGAGGGTCACATTGTGCTCCTAGGTCAATAGATTTCCAATGGCAAAAAAATTGTGAGTGTTTTTATCTTTTCGTCGTGTACTAGTGTGCTGTGAATAATACACATTTGCATTGTTATGATCTTTCTTACTTGGGCACTCCTTCTGAAAACATGGTCGTAGTTGTGTTTCCATCATCTCTTCACATTCGCATGACTTAAACTCATCTTCCATACAGCCCGGTGGAGCATAACTCTCTCTTGATCTCGTCTGCTCTCCAAAACCGCACGATTCAGAACAGGAAGATGCTTGCCCCCATTGATCCCACATACATTCAGCTAAAATTGAATAGGCGTTTGTGAAAAATATGATAAAATTCTGATCTGGTCTTCGTGCTCAACATATGAGCTTGACCATTGATGCCACATACATTCAGCTAAAATTGAATAGGCGTTTGAGAAAAATACGGTAAAATTCTGGTCTGGTCTTCGAGCTCAACATATGAGTAGAAGAATATGGTAACATTCTGGTCTGGTCTTCGTGCTCAACATATGAGCAGAAAAATAAGTTAAAATTCTGATCTTGTCTTCGTGCTCAACGTATGAGCAGGAAAATATGTTAAACTTCTGATCTGGTCTTCGTGCTCAACATATGAGCAGAAAAATATGATAACATTCTGGTCTGGTCTTCGTGCTCAACATATGAGCTTGAGCCTTGAACAGGCATGTCTCAAAAGTTGTCGCGCACATTTTGCATTCAGTGTTCAGCTGTCGCTTATTGTCTGCTTTCTATCCACACATTAAAGAAAGATATTAAATTAACAGTCAGCAGTGAGGAATTGGTACCTCAGCAAACACTCGCTGAACAAGGCCTTTGTAACATCCATCGGAATCAGTTTTTTGTCGAGAAAGTATGAGCACGGCAGTCCTGCTTTTAGCAGTTAAAGACTATGAGGATAATGAGGTCAACCTTAATTTGCTTTTTTCCGGTTTGTTGCCTAAAGTATGATTTCTAATCAATAGCATTAGAAAGATGCAGCAAGTCTAGCACTAAGTTTTTGAATTTCGTGTTCCACAACAAGTTCAAATTTTAGTCAAATTGAATATTGAAAATATGAAACATCATAGCATCAGCCACATAACCATTGAGCTACAAATACTTACGTCTACATTTCGGCAAATCTGCTTGTCTTGTCATTTCTATGACAGCCTGAACATCGCACAAGGGTTCCTGACAAAATCGTCTCCTTTTTTCCACGCAATTGCCACATGTGAAAGTCTCACATCCATTCCACGACGACCAGAGAGAGTAAGGCAAATCTAAAAGTGTTGACAATTAGCTTACATCATCCATATTCATGTCAAATCATATAGAAAAATCACGCAGAAAAGTGATAAATCGGGCGTTTGTTGTCTGTTTAACAGCAATCTAAAAGCAATATGACATGTACCATACGCGATTGTTGTATGGAGAAGTGAAAAAACTTGATGATATGCTATGTTTCAAAAGCTTCTAATTTTACTGAGGCTGGGTGGGATGGTGTAGGTCATTTTTCTTGAGCGTGTAGATATCACTTTTTTTCTTGAGCGTGTAGATATCACGCTTTTTTCTTGAGCGTGTAGATATCACGTTTTTTTCTCGAGCGTGTAGATATCCCGTTTTTCGTGAAAGCGTAAATTGCGAATATCATGCCTACGCTCAATGGAATTTGATTCAATTGCCATCAGTCCGAAGTTTAGACCTGGAACATAACGAAAACGGTACTTTCCACTGAACCCACCCACGGTAAACCCTCAAATCAGATGATCCTGCATAGTCCAAGAACCCATTAATTTTTGCTGGTACACATTTTTCTATTGCACACTTGTAACACCATAAAGGTGATGTCCACTATTAATCATATCGAACATCAAACATCAGCTCACCACAGTGAGTGCATTCTCTCATCAATCGCTCAGGCTCTTCAGAGCAATCGGAAGGGTTTAGAGTTGGTTGGCAGACAACTTCTCTTGTTTGTACAGGTGAGTCAGCATTGCAATCGCATTCTGACCATTCAGTGTAGACCCATCCAGGAAAAGGACCTGAAAAACCAAGGCAATCACAATATTACACAAACGCTTAAAACAAAGCATTCATATGAAGAAAGAAGGAGCAGGCAATTATCAGCACCCTGAGACTTTTTTAAGGCAGTGCAGTCGTAATCAAACTTTCAAACCTTCATTGCAGCTGATACCAGTGAATCCAACGGTGCACTCACAAACGTCAGGAGCAGAACAAATCCCATTCACGCAGCCATCAGTGCAGACAGCTAACGAAAGAGACAGGGATAAATATTAAATTGTACACAAATGTGCAGGCTGGGGCAATAGAAAACAAGTCAAATATTAAATTTGAAGAGGTGTAAAACACTTAGGGTATAAATCGGGCAATAAACAGGAGGAACAACTAACAAAATTATCAAAGTATCAAAGTATCAAATTTGCAGAACGATATTTAGATGACAATACAATAAAGCTGAATAAGTAGCACCGAAAGAAGCTCTGTTTCTGGATCATTTTAACTCAAGGCGTACTAATGTTAGCTTTACAGCAGAACATGAAACGATGGTAAGTCGGCATATTTAGATGTCTCTTGAAAGCCACTGATAAAACAGTTAGAAGTAATCTAATGGAAAAAAGTAATGATAATAATGTTGTAGAATTTGATCAAAGCGTAGAGGAGGTGTCTCTACTAATCTTTTTTTTTGCTGAGGATGCTTAGCAGTTGCAGGTGAAATTTTGAGAAAATTATATGTGTCTTCAAAGCTTCTCGTTGCTATTTTAGTATCACAGCATAAGTATGTCATTGATTACCTGTGTTGCATAGCGGACCACTCCATCCAATGTTGCATGCACACATCGGAACTTGATTAACGACGTCATTGTAGCCATTGTTACAGTTGACATCTAAAGTAGGGTGGGCGTGTATAAATGCAACGGATGGTAGACTCAGCAATTCCGATAGTGATTCAGGTCAAGATTGAGTATTGCAATATTAAGGGGTACATTTAATTGTTCTTATTCCATTCGACAGAATAGTTGTATTCGGGGCTGAAGAAAGGTTGATAATTCTCGAGTCAGTGTAGTGAAGTGAATCGCTATTATGGGTAGTGAATGTTTTAGCCTGACGTCCAAACGTACAAAACATGCAACAAATATTTTTTAGCCTCGTGTACATGTTAAAACTTCAAATTTCACTTAACTATTTTTGATTTTTAATCTGCTGCGTTATCACGCTACTTTGTTACAGATTGTAATAGCTACTGACGTCATTTAAATTTTTCCGTTCATCGAAGATTTCCAATGAGGAAACAGTTGCTGACCAAACTTTTGGAAGAATACCAGAGTTTCGTGTTCCACTCTTAGCCTTATTCAATCTTGTTAAATAATCTGAGAGCAGTTTTCAGTTCAATCCAGAGTGCTTACATTAAAAAGACTTTGGATCATGGCTCCTAAAACAATTGCATCATAGATAAGGACTGTAAGGAGAAACTAATACATATATTACCAAAACGTGTTCTAAGTTAGGTGTCATTTTACGTTTCATTTATGGAGGTTTAACTGCCAACACTGGACCAACAGTACCTCCCCGCTTAAGATAGGAGTGAAATTTCTTTGCATGATATATGTAATCTCATTAAAATAGCACAATCTTCGAGAAGAAACGATCCTAAAAGCCATCGCATTTGGTGTTGAGGGAAGATTTCCACGGTACAATAGCCACAGAAAGCAACTGGATGTGGTACGGTATAATAGCCATAGAAAGTAAAAGGATGCAGCATGGTAAAATAACCATAGAAAGCAAATGGAAGTGCTACGGTATAATAGTCATGGAAAGCAAATGGACGTGGTATTTTTAAATACCACCTCACTCAGCTACAGGGGAAAGAACGAAGGCTGGAAATTTGTTTCAAAACCTGTGTTTTCCGATCTGGAAACTATGGTTCAGAGAATAAATGAAAATTTGTCAACCTTTATTTTTTGTGCTAATTGTTGTGTGAACAGGGAATGAAAGGAGGAAATACTACTTCGCCTGTTTCCCCACCAAGGACGTTACAAATAAGCTATAAATTTTCATGTAAGACATTCTAGCTATGTCGCACATCATCAAAACTGCGGGACATTAACTCGTAAACGTACTAGCGCTAACGGTATAATGCTTTTATACCTACAGATGATAGAGTTAAGTTGTGCTGTAGGCAGTGATTTTCGACCAGTGTATATTGAAGGTCGTTGATTTTTCTATTTGATGCTCTCTTTCAAACATTTCAGCACCTGCCAAAGTTATAAATCTTTAAAATCGAAGAGGGGAGGACATCTGTCGAGGTCAGTGTCATACAACTCACCCTATCTACGTAAGAGCCTGACGACATGTGTGGTTTCAAAAAAGGAATTGCTTAATGATCAAAAGTATGGAAAGCGAAATTTCTGCAGATAATGCATAGAATCAACTGATCCTATAACCGTATGGGATCTGGCGAACCCCCTTTGAACTAAATTTAGCAATATACCGACAGTCTACATGTAGGTAACTATGCACATCTGCCCGTTTCATAAAAAAAGTAAAACAATATCGACGACATTTAGCTACACAAAGTGCAGCGCATTTAAGATACAGTCACAAGGCAGGCAGTATATATTTTTATACCAAAATAAGCGAAGCATCCAGAAGAATCTCAGTCTAGTTAACACTCAAATAAACGTACTGAGTGAAATATACAACGTCGCTCCGTTTATGTGCGACTCGTATTTTACTTTACATGATGTGAAACGAAATATGCCACCACATTAGCTTGTTGCTTAGTACCACGCAACTAAAGGCAGATGAATGAAATTTTCCTATAAAGTTTCGCTCCATCGATAATCAGTGTCTTGCCTACGTAGTTGATTTAAGGGGATCAAATTAAAGGGCTTCTTTCCACAGGCTCTTATATATTTCACAACAGACAGTTTTATCATAAAGACTTCTTTCCACAGTCTCTTATATATTTCACAACAGACATTGTTATCATGAAGGCATCTTTTTACAGTCTCTTATATATTTCACAACAGACAGTGTTATCATAAAGGCTTCTTTCCACAATTTCTTATATGTTTCTCAGCAGACATTGTTATCATAAAGTCTTCTTTCCACAGTCTCTTATATATTTCACAACAGACAATGTTATCATGAAGGCGTCTTTTCACAGTCTCTTATATATTTCACAACAGACAGTGTTATCATAAAGGCTTCTTTCCACAGTCTCATATATGTTTCTCAACAGACAGCGTTACAGGATATTCCAATATGTTTGTGATAGACCCACACTCGATCACTTAGCTTTTGCATACCTGTAACCGCTTCCCAATGCATTCTTCCTCACACGTGGCATTTTATGTGTATACATATAGCTACTCAACAAATTATATTAGACACTTACCTTGCGAACAAGCTTCACCGAAGAAACCAGAAACACATTCGCATACATCTGGTGCAACACAGTCACCGTTCACGCAACCCTTCGAACATGTCGCTAAATGAGAAGTGTGCATGATAGTCGAGCATGTATAGGTAATAACAATAGAGCACTTCTGTAAAAGATAAGTACACGTAGTCTTGCAGGACCTCACTAATCGATAAGTGTCGATAGACATAACTACCAAAGATATCTCTGCATAACCAATACAAACGTTGACTGTGAAAATTTGTTAGCTCTCAGAGTCATTTTTGTATCTAATTTGGAGACGCTCCTTGTTCTATCATCAAAGATAGATGAGGGCACCCTCCTAATGATTATTGTCATTAACGCGGGGAACTGACATTTTTCGGTTGCTCCTGGATACTTTTTAACCCTACAAAGGCCAGGATGTTTGGGTATTAAATAAGGCAGGGGGACGGGGTGCTGGTAGGTCCGCCACCCGTAAAATCCACAAAACTTAATCAATCACCTTGAAACTTGGTAGGATGTTAGATAACACCAATATGCATTGAATCGGTATGCAAACACTTTGCAGGTGGCGTCATTGTAGTGACGTCATCATGTTTTCCATACATGGTCATTTTTGATCATTTTTTCAAGAAAGGCAAAAATTTAAGTGAAAAAGGAGCAAAATTTCTTGAAATCTTTTATTTTGTACTTAGCGTTGGGTATTTTACCATAACACCGTTAAAAATCCAGGTTTCAGAAACTTTCTTCAATTTTCCATTGTAACCACTTGCCAAATGTGGAAAACAATAGATGAAGTCACGCCGAAAATAGCCCAAAATTGAAAATTTTTTCGACACCATCCCATTCCTCCCCAAAAGATAGGAAAAGCCACGAAGTTTCAATGCTGTACGGTAAGTTGTTCTAGAGATACAAAACCAAGTTTATAGCCGCGGGCCTAGTAGATTCCCTCCTCCGGCCTGTTTAGGGTTTCGCATTTGTCACAATTTCCCCCAAAAACGTTTCGTGCATCCTCGATACTTTTTATCACAATTTTCAGAACATGTCAGAGGCATCTTTGCGTCTATCAAGATTTCCTCGGGTTAGAGTTTGGGTTCGGCCTGAACGACCTATTCTTCTCCAGCTTAACCCTATGTCTACTGGGTGTTTCTGGATCCGTCAGAACGGGGGATGGGGCGAAGTCTGCACCCCGTTCTCCTCCCGCTCAATAACAAGTTAACAAAAGTTCATAACCATAAAATTTGTGTTACACTTATGTGCACGGGGAACGCAATGGCATTCAGATTGGTCCCAAATACGGGAGGTGGCAATGATGAGGTCATCATTTATGAAGGTCACCTATAGAAATCCAGTGTTATTAGAGATAAAGCTTGGGCGTTTAACTGGGCTGAGAATGAGAAATTAACAAAGTGTTCAATATAGATTGTATTAAATAATCGGTGTGCCATTGTGCGTGTCTTTCTGAAACAATGACAGGTGATCACGGAAAGGCACGTAGTAAACTTATCACTTGTATAAAAAATGAGCTGATTCCAGTAGCTAAGGTCTCTCATTTTTCTTTTCCAAAACATGAAACAAATATGCCTCATAATAAACTCTTTGCTACGTGCCTGATCTCAAAACTGTCAGTATCAGCATATTTGTGTATCTTGACTGTTATAATAAACTCTTAGCATGACTGTTTTGCGGCTTCTTTTTTATGTTTCAGTCATCCCAGGCAGGTTTACAGGATGACAGCTCCATCTCCTTCTTTTTTTTTCTGCTTGGATTTATAAAACAATTATTGTGCGATAATTTATGCAAAATTCGAATTTATTTATTCGCAAAGGATCTGCGTTACTGCTTAAAAGCCAAAAAGTTACGCTCATGCACCGCATGCAGAAAAAAAAAAAACATATTTGAGGACAACTGACCACCTCACAACTACCTCCATGTACAATAGGGTTAACATTATTCATTACTCGAAGGACAGATAGATCGGCTGAATCAGCAATTACTTACGTGTATCACACATACTTCCTTGCCAACCAGGATAACAGACACATGATGCTGATGTTTCGCCATTGTTGAATCCGTTGACGCATCCTTAGAAAAAAAGACAACTATGATGAATGATTCATGGCAACGCTTACGTTTGATAACAGCTGCTGTTCACGGACGGCTCTCAATATTTCTTTAATTTTCTAAATACTTCTACGCTGTGGTTTGTTAACAACAGGGTGTGAGCACGGCTTCTATCAGCGCTCATATCAGAACTTACTACAGCCTTTCCAGAGATCTCCTTCAGTGGATAGAGCCCTGGAAGTTACAACCATCTACGAAATACAGCGTAAGGGAACCCCTCAAGCAAAGGACTAATGTTATTCTCAGGTCCTGGAGGAAATCGAGCTATCTCGGATTTTCAGGTGGGAAAGTATCCCATTTCGTGACCATGCCCACTTTGTCCAGATTTTGTTAATTTTGCCCATTTGTAGCCATGTGATGTGTCTTATGAACATGTTTAGACAATGAAATCGCACCAGTTTGATTTTCTCTAGGTTGGCTCAACAGTAAAATCAATGGAAAACGTCGATTTTGGTAGATTTTTTAAAATTATGAGCACATTTCGTGTACCCGTGGTTCAGAAAATAGGCCAAAAATTGGAAAAAGTCTCAAATATTTTTTGGAGGGTCGTAGATTGCAAACCAAAACTTGCATTTTTATTTGTTATTTCACGATGAATATCCATCGAGATCCGAAATTACAACTCTTACAACTCTTTTAAATTGGGTGCCGCGTACAATCATTAAAAACGCCAATCCTGAGATTCAAAACCCCTCAATAACTGTAAGTAAGACCTGTCTCTTTAAAACTGGTTTAATTTCATGCTTCGAAAGTAGAGAGAAGATCTTACGGTGAACGGTAAAGTTTGTTTCACAGCGGCATTCGTGGTAGTCAAATGACTTTTGAAAGAAACTACTTTGAGACGGTAAAGTTTGTTTTACGGCGGCATTCGTGGTAGTCAAACGACTTTGGAAAGAAACTACTTTGAGACGGTAAAGTTTGTTTTACGGTGGCATTCGTGGTAGTCAAATGACTTTGGAAAGAAACTGCTTTGAGACGGTAAAGTTTGTTTTACGGCGGCATTCGTGGTAGTCAAATGACTTTGGAAAGAAACTACTTTGAGACGGTAAAGTTTGTTTTACGGCGGCATTCGTGGTAGTCAAATGCCTTTGGAAAGAAACAACTTTGAGACGGTAAAGTTTGTTTTACGGCGGCATTCGTGGTAGTCAAATGACTTTGGAAAGAAACTACTTTGAGACG
>JAOBRC010308684.1:0-13346 GCA_027575255.1 Scolionema suvaense
TTTATCTCCATTATTAGTGGCACAGTTCTGCGCTTAACAAACGAATCGTTCGATAGTAAAAGCCTTTGCAGGCTAATTACAACCCCGAAAGATGCTCTTGGAACTCTGTGCTTCCGTTTG
This sequence comes from Scolionema suvaense, assembly GCA_027575255.1. NCBI lineage: Eukaryota > Metazoa > Cnidaria > Hydrozoa > Limnomedusae > Olindiidae > Scolionema > Scolionema suvaense. Next base: position 121 of record JAOBRC010308684.1, read on the forward strand.
AGCAGGCACAGTGAGCGATTTTCATTTTAAATTCATGAGGCTGAGCAAGATGGGCGCAATCTTGTTTTCACCATTCTTGCTGGTCGTGTGCAGTTCATGTTTTGGGCATAGATAGGAGTAGATTAAAGAAGCTTACCTATTTTCGCCCCCTACTGTTTGGCAAGCAAGTTTTCTAAGTTGAGAACTGAGACTTCGCAAAATTGGATTTCAGAAATTCGTGTCATTAGCTGAAATCTATCGGTCATTGACCGATGACCGACGGCTAGTTAAAGGCCTGCATTTCGAACGTTAGACATACATATTTGGTCTAAATGTAAGCTTAATATGTAAAGAAACATATATACCAAGTTTTACCTATGGAACTGCCCTAGTTTGGCTATGGGATGCATTTTTAGGGCCGCGGGCAAAGATGACCCCCCCCCCCCCCCCCCCCCCGGTTGCCAAAAACAAAATCGCCCGGGGGGATTAGGGTTAAGAAGGGCAGCGTCTGATGTTGTGACCCTTTTTTGTTCTAGCATAGGGCATGGTTGGGACCATCATTACTCATTCCTTTTAATTAAGGCATACCATGAAGTCAAACCTTACAGGGGAAATTTTTTGTCAGACCTTTCATGACCGCTGAACAGAGGAAGCTAGGCTAAGTAAGTGAGGGAAACATTTAACACTGTCCTTCTTAAGACTTTACTCAAAATACTGAACAGTTTTTCAATCTTTTAATTTTTGGAATTAGTTTTTACAAAGAAGCCATATTATATGCTGAATTCCAGCGCTGCCGAAAGGCTAACATAGTATGGAGTTTTGGAAAATGTCCAGAAGGGGGGAATAGTAATTTTTTCGTAAAAGGGGGAGCAACGCTGTAAAAACGGGGGAATACAAACATGTGTTAGTCCGTGAACTATCAATGTCATAGATCTAAAACATTTGTTTTCATAAACATGGTTCTAAAATCACTTCCTATAGGTTCAGTTTCACTCGACGTAGAATGAGATCCCCTTCACACAACGGAAAATGTGAACTTTTCATTGAGCTGGAAAATGCTGCGATAAGGGGGGATGGGAAAATTTTGAAAAGGAGGTCTGGGAGCCTCTGCACACTATGGGTTAGTTATTTTTAATTTACGTAGAGACAAATGGGTACAGTCATTTAGCTGAGTTGTGAAAGTCTTGTTATAAATAAGTTGAGCATGAGTAATCAACAAATGAAAGTGTGTTAGAGTGACTTTTTTTACAGACTTCGAAGCACATTTATGCAATTAAAATCTTGTTGGTGTCACCAATAGAACAGTAAAAAAATGAAGTTCCTCTTTTCCCTGGTTTCATAGGAAATGTTTACTTTGATCCATATTAATGGTTCAATGAAAGAAGTTGTGGTAGTGTCCTATTATCAGGGACCAAATTCGTGTGTGCAGAGTGCGCTCGACCCCCCCCCCCCTGCCCCCCAATATTCCTCAATCACAATGATTTTGTTGCAAAACATATCTAGACAGTCATATCTTGACACTATAGATTCATCAGAGATATATATATATATTTACAGGATGAAAAACATGTGGGTCAGTACATTGCCTATGAACAGGTGAATATTACTTACAGCCTTACCCCCTACCCCTATCCCCCGATTTGTAAATGGGCAGTGCAGACTATAGTATGTATGTACCTTAAGGGAAGAAATTTCGCGGTGTTTAAGCATATCCGCGAAATTAAATTCCTTTTTTACCTCCTAAAATACTCAACCGGGAAAATTACAGGGTTGCCACAAGACCTGGAAATCCTGGAAAACCTGGAAAAAATGATGTTTTTGGCAAATGTCAGGGAAAACCTGGAAAAGTCAGGGAAAAATGTTTAAAAATAACCCAAGTCAGGGAAAACGTTTTGAGTATGGCTTTATTTTTTTCACGTGTGAAAAATGTTAAATGTGACACTGACATTTTAGTCCTGTAAAATATCACTTGAGTTTTGTTTTATACACCTTTTTTTTATAAGCATAAAGCTTATAAGCATATTGAGGCTGAGAGTTTTGAAAAAATTAAGCATAATTTAAGCATACACCAAGGCTGGGAATGAGGTTCACCAGTTATTACTTCCTATGAACTTCTTTTGCAAAACGTACTTCATTGCTGTTGCCCACAGCTTTGCGGGACCATCTCAACATGTTTCTAAATACTGAGCTATAAAATAGCAAATTGGGTACCTTTTTTTTTCGCATAATCTTTAAGTGTGACTATATTGTCGTGATTCGCAACTCCAAGAAATTAAGCATATGGTAAGCTTAAATGAACCCTGAAACCACAAAACGTTTAGGCATACTTCATGCTGAGCTGAAATTACCTGATGCTTATAAAAAAAAAGGTGTATATGATGTTAAGTGCTGATTCACACAATCATGATACATGGCTTATGTGTTACCATAGTTCGCTTGTCGTATTTACATTTTTTCGTATTACTGATTACTGGCTGCATTCTCAAAACATGCTTTTTCTTTCTTACTTTGTTTTTTTTGACTTTTTTTTTTATCGGAGAATTTTTTAATGACATTGTGTTGTCCTAAAGATTGTTGGACATGTCATTGTTTTAATAGCATAGTTGCTAGTGGTACTTAAACTCCTTGAACCGTTTGTGGGTTTGTTTTGGTACCTCAAAATTATGTTGCAAGATGATGTGAAACTAAGTTTGCTTTGGAGAGACTGTCTGTTGTGTTGTGATGCCTTTTTCTGTTTGGAGGAGATTCAGATGATATTGTTTGGGTCAAAAAGTGTGTAACTGCTACGTTTTATTTTTTAATTGCGCAGATACTGTTTTAGAAAATAATGTGACTGATGTCTGTTCCTGCATAGTTTCACTTTTGATATTTCTTTTATTGATATCTTAGTATACTTCTTGTTGACTTGAGCATTGTTCATCTTCTTTCAGTCATTATTTTGCATTGCGTTTCATGGTTTATTGGATTGCATGTTTGTTTAGTGTTATGATGAATATAGGTTCCAATAGAATGGAAATGTTTTGTCACACTTGAGGGTTGACTGTTTGCAGAGCTATTTATCAAGTCAGCTGCATCTTGCTGCACTTCATCTTATTAGTGATTCTTGCTGCACTTTATGTTATGATTGATTTTTGCTGCACTTTATGTTATGATTGATTTTTGCTGCACTTCATGTTATAATTGATTCTTGTTGCACTTCATGTTGCACTTCATGTTGCACTTCATGTTGCACTTCAAGTTATAATTGATACTTGCTTCATTTATAATTGATTCTTGCTGGTCTTCATTCTTGCTGCTCTGTATGTTATCATCGATTCTTATTGCACTTTATGTTATAATTTAATTCCTAAATGTCTTATTCGGATTTCGTGAATCTGTATTTGAAAAAATAGTTTGTTAAGGATATATCCCAGCGAAAATATAAAAAATGTTGTTGCATGCATGTTGTGGCCGCGAGAATTTTTGTTTTTTCTTGACGAATGTTAAACTGCACATTTAATTATGAGGATTATGGGTATTACTGGCCAGAAGAAATAGGTCCAGAGGAAGTCAGGTGCGGAATAAGTGTTTTACCACTCAGAAAGCAGAGGGTGAATATTAACATTCCATTGCTGTACCAACCCTGTCGCAGCTCCATTTTACTCTTTGCTGACATTGTGTAAAATTGTACAGTTTCCTAACCTTTTCGTGCAAGCCTCCAAAGGACATTCGTATGGTCAGGGAATTTTGATGATGGTTCAGGGAAAAGTCAGGGAATTTTGTTTTCAATTTCCTTTGGCGACCCTGAATTAATTCCCGCGAAATTTATTCACCATTGAACCGTGAAAATAAATTCCACAAAAATATAGTAAAATTCCGAAAACCTTCAAATAGTGCATTCTTTATCAATTACCTTTGAACTAAGATTGACTTTCTATTACAGTGACAAGTACAGCATACTGAAATGTTTCTTTTATTGGGGAAATGACTTCCCAAAAATGTATGAAAAGTGTTCAACCGTGAAAATTTATTCCCACGAAGTACTTTGCCTACCACGGATGGCGAAATTAATTCCCGCGAAATGTCCGAAAAATTTGACCGCGAAATTTCTTCCCTTAGGGTATACGTACGTCACTGTTCCCTCAATGAGGCAAAAGCTCAATCTGGACCTGGTGAAATGGCACTCAATAAAACAGGGTTTTATGCAGCCATTTTAATGGAGGGCCATTTAAAGCACCAAATTGAGTTTAGTGATAAACCAGTTTTGAATCATGAGATATCAAGATTTTTCTTCATGATTCCTGTAAACATCAAATTTATCTCATATACAAGAGCGTTTACTCTAAAAGACACTTTCATGCATGGAATAGGGCGGAAAAGTTCAGAATATTTGTGAAAAGGAGCTATGGATAACTTCTAAAACTCAATTAAATTGAGTTTTGACGTCCGTAAACCGGACATCATTTTCTCGCTGGATACCTTAATTCACACAAATTTCGCGCACATCTAATTTTCGCTGCAAGCCTATGTGCGAATAATTGATTGCGCGAAAATTTTCATTACAGGGGGGTTCGCAAAAATTAAATTGCGTGAAGAGTTTATAAAAAAAATTACAGAGCTGATTTTCATCTCTTGCAACATCTTTACATCATATTTTCTCACTATTAATCTTCACAACCGCACATGAGTACCTATTTGTAGGCTGTTTTTCAATAAATCAGTCTGCTTTTCTGGACTAAGCATGCGTGAAAAATTCGAGCTTCACACTTCTGCGCAAAAATAAGATGCGCGAAATTTGAGTGAAGTAAGGTAGAACCCTGATAAAAATAACTGCATATTAAAATTTGTTAGTCCACATGATACCCTATTTGTTTACGAATGTGTACTTATTTTGCAGGATTCTGGTAATGATGAAAATGGCAGGAAAATCCCAGTCGCGAAGTTCATGCCTCGAGCTAATACATGTGCGAACCTACAGTTCTTAATTCATGGCTCTGTGCTCTGTGCCTTACCAGCTGAAGATCAGTTGTATGAAATGCTTGATTATTCTTTCAAAAATTGTTACTTTGGTCAGGTGTGAAAGCCTGTTGTATAAACATGCACTGGGTTTTAGGACAATTTCATGTTGTGGTTCTGTTATGTTTTTTCACATAAGTTATGTTTTCGTTTTCCATTATTTTGTAGCACATTAGTGACTATGATAGTATAAGACATTGTTGAAGACGTAGACATGCAGAGTTTTGGCAATTTTGCTGTTTTGTAGTGCCTGTGTGTCTGTCTGTCTGTCTGTCTGCATGTCACCAGATCATTTTCCAGGATGACTTCTCCATGGGTTTTTTTTATGAAATTTGATATGAAGGCAAAAATCAGTGGCCAAAACTAAGCGATCAAAAAAATCTTGTATGTGTGAAAATCGCCATTTTTGAGGGTTTTGGAAATATTGCAAAGTTCATTAATTTTTGTAAGTTTTTTGTGTGTTGGTGTTGGTGTAGTGGAAGTGAATGTGATGAAGGGTATTTTTCCAAGATTTTTGTGGAAAATTTTTGTGCAATGCTGGATGTACAAACCGATAAACGCATGTTGATCGTAGGTATAACCGTTTTTGATTAGGTTGCTATGAAATTATTTCGATACCCTTTCAAGAAGCTCGTACTAGGCCATTATTTGAGTTTTCCAAATTACTTTAGGACCGCTTTCATTTATGGAATCTTTGGAGAAAGGGTTGTATGTTGGGAGCTATGTGCCATGTATAAATAAATCTCGTTTGGCCTGCAGGTAGCAATGTACATCCAAAAATGACTGTTTTCCGAGGAAATTTATGCCCATTATTAGGGTTTTTTTAAAATGTTTTAAGAACGCTTTATTAGGTTTTCGGACTCCCGCTTTAGTGAAAGAGTCCTGTAAAATGAGGTCTGACAGTCCTTCCGTCCATTCATGAACGCATTTTCCCAGATAACCGCTCAATAAATTTTTCTGAAATTTGCTATGAAGGTGACAATCCATAATTGCCGAAAAGTGAATGTGCCAGAATTTTGAGAAAAAACTTTTTTCGGCTAGCAGGTGGCAATTATGCCCAAAAATGGCCATTTGTAGGTTTTTTAAGAAAAATTCAAAATCTGTTCATTACTTTTGTGTGATTTTTGGTGTGAAACTACAGGGCAATAGTAGTTGTGCTGTGAATCACATGTCTTATCTGGGAACGCTCTCGTTTGGCTTGCAGGTGACAATTTATAAACGTCCAAAAAAGGCCTTTTTCATGGTTTTTTTCAGAATAAGTAAAGTACTGTTCATCCGGTTCTTGTTATTTTTTGTGTGAGTATTAGGGGCAACTTTACGCATGTTTTGAAGCACATGTCATGTCTCCTGAAAATCTCATTTGGGTTGCAGGTGGCAATTAATGTCCAAAAATGGTGATTTTTAGAGTTTTTTCCACGTAAGTCATGAGCGGTTAATCTGTTTACTGTGGTTTTTGGTGTGAGTATTTAAGGCAACTGTACGCATGTTGTGAACCGTTGGCCATGTCTCCTGACAGTCTCGTTTGGCTTGCAGGTGGCAGTTTACGTCCAAAAATGGCGTTTTCATTGTTTTTGATCCAAAGATGTGAAAAATTTTTCATCTGATTATTGTCATTTTTGGTTTGAATGTTGGGGGCTAATCCACTCATGTTTTGAACCATATACCATGTCTCCTGATGATCTTGTTTGGCTTGCAGGTGTCACTTTACGCCCAAAAATGGTTGTTTTCAGGTGTTTTTTTTTCGAATATATCATGAACGGTTCATCCGTTTTTGTCGGTGTGATTCACAGGAGCCTCTCTGCGTACTTAATGAACCATGTGCCGTGCCCGAGGAAAATCTCATTATGCTTGCTGATGGTAATTTACGTCGGAAAATGGCTATTTTCAGGGTTTTTTCCAAATGTGCCAAAAACGGTTTAAGCTTTCATTCTTGACATGGATCTTAAGGGCGACAAATCATACGTCATGACCCATGCTTCATATCTTGGGAATAGGTTGCTTTTCAGCATGTGGGTGGCAATTTATGCTAATAATGGCTGGTTTAGGGTTTTTTCATAATGTTTCAAGAACACTTCATGGTGCTTTTGTGATTTGTGGTGCAAATCCTATGGCTTACGTGTTATTCATAGGTTATTTATTAAGTTTGCGGGAGTCCACTAATTATGTGACTTGTTTTGTTTGGTATGAATCTGATATATAATACTATTTATGTTATGGCTTATGGGTTGCGTCTTCGAGTGCGCCTTTTCATAATAAACAACCGCCCCTAAAAAGCGCAAAATTTAAACAACTTTTAAACAACTGAAGTGGGACAAATTTAATTTTTGGCCTATAAGTACGTGCTATTGGGTTGGGTGTGGCTGTTGCGGTTTTTGAGGTTGTTGGGGCTCCCCCCCCCCCACACACACACACACACACGCACTAACTAGGGTGTCCCTTGACCCCACAGCAACTAGGGCTAAACAACATTTTGGGGCGAAATGAAAAATATGAGTTGTTTATAAACAAAAAGGCTTGGGTGTGGTTATTTAAAAAAGTGTTTTCTCGAAATATATGAAGAAGAAAGTTATAAGGCCCCGGCTCAATTTTCTTAGCAAATGAGTGAAGTCGAGGCTGAAATTTCCTATTCAACCTATCGCCCACGTCCAATTTTTCGAAAATTAGTCCTTTTTGAAAGCGTGCTGGCGCTCCCAACGTCTGGGGTCTTAGTAAATTTGTCCAGACACATTCTGAGCTAAGAATATAACCATGTTCTAAATAGATTATGCTTCCTATGTAGTCCTTGCTACTCCTTTCTACATGGTCAATAATCATGAACTACAATCCCGGTCAAAATGTAGTGGCACGCATGCGCGTCTTGGCTATCTTCCATTACGCTGGTAAATGAAAATAGATGGGCATGTATCAAGCCGCAAGTCAGGGCGGGGAAGGTGGGGAGCGAGCATGGGATATTGAGAGACCTTCTATTTGTAAAATCATGTTTTAGCGTTTTTAGGGCATCTGCAGGGTGTGGCAGGGCTTGTTTTTGGCCTGGTGTAGGATTTTTCAATTTTTTAGGTCATTTAGGGAACAACGGGCGTGGAATTTGGTCTGCTGGCGTACATTGCTAGAATCTGCTCTTAGACCGTAGTGGCTACACACCTGCAAAAAAATTATTGAAGTCTTTACACTTCAAAGTGCTTGTACAACCAACAGTCGCAAAGAGCCCATTTTCGATTTTAGCTGAAAAAAAGCTTTCTTAGCCAATATTTTCTCCGTGATTGTAGTCAAATTTACTGTGATTTGCTTTATTCATGATTTGAGAGCATGGATTGGGTTTATACACTGAAACTATGTTCTTCCAGATAAATTTCGGTCATTTGATTTTCAGGAAGTTTTCATACCTATTTGAAAGTGCGCCGCACAAAATGTGTTAAATTCGGGCAGAATTTCGCAACACTGAAGTTAGAAAGGTGTTGGATTGGTTAGTGCTCTTTAACACCCTGTAAAGTAATGGCAGGCGTTTTTTTTTGGGGGGGGAGGGGGGATAGCTGTTTGCCTGCTGGGTCAGATATCAGAAAATACATTTTTTGAACCGTTTTGCAAACCAAGCTTAATTTTGGTACCTTCGTATAATTTATCGATAAGTATTCCAACAAAATTTGATGTATTTTGTGTCACGCGATTTGGGCCAATTTTCAAAAGGTTCGAAAATTCTTGAAAACTAACGAGCTTGATAACATTTCTCTCGTGGTATAATCTTTTAATGCTAAAAATGCTATGCGAAATGGTGAAACCAACTCAGAGGGAACAAATTTTAACGAATTTGACTCTCGAATCTTTTGGGTTTTCAAGGGCAAAAAGATGTGCAAAATCGTTAAAACATCGCAGTGTTTTTGTACATGTTAAAAATGACACCTCTTATCTCAGGAAGCCTGGGGCCATAAATAATTGCACTTTTTTTAAAGATTTTAGGGTAAGGGGAACATCCTATCAAGCTTCTAAAAGATGCGAAAAACACTGAGTTAGTTTTTTTTAACCGAAACTTAAAAATTACCTAAAACTTACAAAAAATTTAGGAAGCACAGAGAAGCCGCCGCAAGTCCTGCTTCTTGCCAACGACTGTGACATTAGTCATTGTGACATAAGTAGTCACTGCAAAATTTTCCACTTCTTTAAACTTCTGATGAGAATAGAAACTTCGTGGGGAATTTCATTGCACGGATACACGAAACTGTCACCCTAAGATGTCCTGCCCTAGTTTCAGAAAATGGTTCCCTTAAACTGACATATTTTGAAGGGATAATTTTAATGTTCAATGTGCCGAAAACTGGCCAGGAACCGCCGAAGTTTTTGTCCGAAATTTGATACGCTGAAGTTCTCGTTTTTAATGTGTATACGGTAAGTCGCTCTGAAGTTTAATATGTTTGTCATTACTTGGACAAAATGTCGTATGTTGCTGAAAGTTTTTGTTAACATGGAGCATTACCGTGTAATTATGTCAATATCAATTTCATTTTTATGGTGATTGAACTCTCACGCATGCAGATACTTCTAACTGCACTGTTGTTCTTGGTTGCTAGCTCAAATCTTTGTTGGCACTTCTGCTAAGTGTATATGGTGTTCATTTTCTTTGTGACTAATATAGTTAAGTTTATTTGTAGATTGTGTTCATAGTCCTTACTTTAGCTCGTGTTTGTTGATATCATTATTGGATAGTTGCGTTGTTTTCGTATTATATACGTGTTCATGAATTAAAGCATGCCCCCTTTTTTATTGGCGTAACGTTAATTCTTAATCATCGTAATAATTGTATCTCATGTGAATATTTCCCTGAGTTAACTCTCATGGAAACAACGTGCCTGCTCGTTCAAGAGAAATGGTGAGGTCTGTTGAAATTGAAAATAAGTGCTTTACAAAAGAAGAGACTGATCTGCGTTGATTGACACTTATTTGCGGCTCTGACTGAGGCAGTTCGTAAGATGCGGACTGGTGAAATTAAGATTATTGTACGGTCTTTACTGCAAATTTCTATTCCATCTGGATTGCAATGAAGGTTCTTTGGCCATCTCCCGATTGGGAGTTAAATTATTATTTTTTTTATTTTCGTGTTCTCTTTCTCTGCTACTGTCATTGTCTGACGACTATTTTCTCGAAAACGTGAATTGGGAAGAACAGGCCGACCATGTTTACATGTTATTGTGGAATATAGTTATGCAAGAATTTCCCTAGTATTTCATGCCGAAAAGAACCTATTGGAAAGCTGCAAAATATGCCGTCGTTTAATTTTTCTATGGGGCGTGATGGGTGCTAACGTCGGAACTTCAAGATTATTCAATTTTAAATCCGAACTTCAAAATTATTGTAGGACTGCAAATTTTAGTTCACTAATTAAAGAGCAAATCGTGTCAACGTTCGCTTTGAATTCAAACTAAATTCTTGTCGCATGCGCTTAACCAGTTAAGATGTATATAATGGAAGGAAGAGATTTTTTTGTATCCATGTTTGGGAGAAGAGAGCAAGGATCAATGTTGTTACTTCTCCATTGGTTTGAAGCGCATTACTTACCGTCGCTCATGCTCCTTTTTGTTTCGTTATTGCATTGATATTATTGTTGGGCTGAACGAATTTTATAAAACAAATTGACCTTTTGTGTTTCAATCAATGTCGTATTTATTTGAATTCTCGCGACTTGTTCTTGTGCAGTGCACTCACAGTCGGTGCTCCATTTTGAGTCTTAAAGGAAATCAATGGAGAATTATATATTAATATACTCGGACGACCTCTCCCGGACATACTTACCTCAGCCGCATTGTATCGTTCGGGTAACTTGGCCATGCCGTGCTTTGGACGCTTATTTTTTGACATGAAAACATGTTAGTAAACGTGAGACAAAGGCTCAATTTTTTAGTACCAAATGGTTCTAATTGAGGGTGATATTTCCTTAGAGTTTTCTTCTTTAGGGTTAATTTTTGTTTATTCTTTTTACATGTATACGGTTACGAGTTACATTTTTGTCATACCTTTCTACACGAAAGTCCCGAATTGGAAAAATCTGATAAAAAGGTCCCTGCGGTTGCCTGCCAAAAAATGAGCCAATACCCCCCAACAGTTAATTTTCGACCAAAAACCATTTCATATTCGTGTTCCTCGATAAAGTTTAGGAAAAGTGACAATTGTTCAAAAACTTTCGTGGCTTGATCCGCCCTCTCCCCCGCCCCCGGCCTAAATAGGGTAAAAGCTGAGATAAAAATGGTACACGCTTTCACATCAGCTTACAAGGTTATGATCACATTTGATCGTGCAACAAACTTAATACATGGTGCAGAGCTCTCTCGTATATGTCTATTCCATAATTCGAGGATTGTTCCAATGGATTAACAGCATTTAACAAGTTCGTCTCAATGTCCTGAACAGTGTCACCAACGATTCCCTCCAAGTTCACAGGTTCCACACAGACATTATTGTCACTGTCTTCAAAAGGATTTGGACCGTCTGGGTCATCGCCATAGCTTGATTCATCAACAAAAAGATCTTCAACTTCATTACGAGCCAAAGGGTTGTCCTTGTTCATCATACCATTCAGCCATATTTGATTTGGAGTCCAGGCTGGTTCTGTGCGAATAGGGTGGTGATTGTATGCAGACACCCATTCATCGACGGCTTGATTTATTCGAGGACAGAAAATAGTCTGCAGAGTGAACATATGAATCGGGCTTTCTAATTTCAGTAGGCCGGTTTGCTCCATAGCATAAAAGAGGTAATAGAACAAATGACAGACGCAACGAAAAACGTCCCTCCACAGTCTCTCGATTCGCTGGTTGCGGGTAGATGGACCCGCAATGAAACTCGTGCGCCCTCTACCGCGCTTCACTACCATCGCGTCACAAACGGCAGTGTTTTCTACACCATAATCTACTCGTATTCTTGACGGCCATAGATTCCCCGATTCAGCAACAGCGTTTTCAAATAAGTGAAGGACTGTAGAAGCCAAGTTATTTGTACTGCATCGGAGGTACATGATGCGTCTCGCAAATCCGTCTACGCAGCCGTGTAGCACAAATCCCCAGCGGATCAAAGAATGGTGGCCATCTAAGTGCCACAATGAATTCGGCCATGGAACAAAATACGATCTGCGTGATACCAAAGCTCCCCATCGCAGAACAGTACTCTTTGGATCTACCCTGTTGATGCTACTCCGAATGCGACTGCGTTGAACATGATGTCCGATCTAAGATGGCCTCGTAAATACGGTTCTCCAGTATTGCTTCCGTGAGTTTCCATGTATTTTCGCACAATTAAATCTAGTTCTTCATCCGCCATGGAGCTAAACAGTTGTAAGTGCTCCAAGGCATATTCTTGTACGCGACGATATATAGTCCATCTTGACACGTTAAACAAGTTTGCGATTTTTTTCCAAGACATACCCATGCCTCGCAATTCCTCCAGTGGCTCGCCGGGAATAGCGAAGCGGGGCCTCCCAGGACCCATTTGCGGAACGGTACTGGCCGGTACCTGTGATATTTGGGTGGTAAATCGGCAGCTGGTATCCATAGTGCAATTGCGAAGATCGGACAATAAGTGCCCAAATGCTACCCTCAGATCTTGCAGAATTGATTTATCAGCTTCCTCGCATATTTCCGCCAAGTCTTTTAATAAATACACTGACTTGTCAACTAAGTCGACTTGAATAAAAACAGCTTCAGGAAATTCGTCCGAATTGGGAGAACTCTCAGGTAGCGTCCCAGTTTTCTCCAACACGTGCTCCAAGAAATGCTGCACGTCGTCTCCGTCTTCATCCATGCTACCAGCCACGTGGAAAGGGCTAAATGCGCGGGAAAATGTTATTTCTATTTGCTGCAAAGCGAATAATTAGTCCGACATGCTTCACTCTTGCCTTGCTTGTTCAGGATTTATAGAACCTCGCAACGCAAGCTTGCTGGTCTGTTGCCTATGGCAACAAATGCATGAGCTCTTGAAAGACGGGGGTCTTGTGAAGACACATATGCAGTTAAACTTTGAACGCATTTTGACATTAAATTTACAAAGATGTAACTTAAAACTGAATAGTTGCGTATTGAAATGAAAAGTTCAAGGATTAAATTTGAACATTAAAACATTAAACCTTGCAAGTTATTTTAACGAAATTAAATATATTTCTGATATTGAATATTGCTACCATTAGGCAGCCATAGATGTCGGTTACAAGAGTCTACGAAAGTGCAAATCTGCATTTTCAAAGCAGGAAGACTTGTGCTTGAAGAAAGGAGTTC
>JAOBRC010308795.1:0-13346 GCA_027575255.1 Scolionema suvaense
GATTACGTCGCCAAAAAACTAGCTCTTCGTATATACCGTTAACGGATAACTTCAAATCATTGAGAGATAAATTCCCCAACACCATAGGAACATAGTGATTATTACTGTTGTCCTTTTCGGTGATTGTGTTCGTCGGAGCAGGTGAAACTGACCGATTCAATATCAACCTTTGTACTTGTGTCAATGAGGTTGACTGGTGTTTAGAACGGCAATGCGAGAGATGAATTGATTGTCCTCGATCGGTAGGGAAAAGATTTAGCATATAATTCGCATTTGAAACCTGATTCTGGCTGTGATTGACTTACTGAGGCAGGCACAGGTGTAGGTGAGTTCTTGTTCACAGTTCCTTGTTTTACAAGCATTTCTCGCAGTTGGTTTTGGCTAAACTGGAACATTTCACACAAATAATTTGTGGACCATCCAGTGGAAAATAACGAGTTAATTACCACTGATAATTATCAACAACTTCTTTGCCTTATCCATAGCTATAACTCAATGATTTCCACTGAAAATTACTGTTGACAATTTCCGCGCGACTGTTACAGCTGCCATCATGGCATCATCACATCCAACTAGAGCGCCATAAATTATGAGCATAGTAGAAAAAATAAGTGCAAAGAAAAATTTTGGGTCACACTTAATTGTTCAAGCGGCTGTAAAGGGCATACTGACAGTTAGTACAATACTTAACAAAGCATGACCTTTACGCGATGAAAGCTTTCAAAATAAACCTCTGCATTCCTCCCAATCTGCCACAAAAATGCCGAACTTGTTTCTATCCTTCGCCAAGAACCACCTCACAAAAACTACTAATTGAAAAAAGTGTAACAATGAAACTGCTCTTTCGTTGCCCTGATAAGCTTAACATCAAACATATGTGCACACAGTCTCCCTGATAACATATTCGCATCGAAATAATGAAAGCTGGAAGTTGCAGCTAAAAAGAGACCATTTTCAACGAAGATGGTCACATGTACTACATTTACCTACATCCATCAATTACTTTCACAAAAACTGACAACATGCTATTTCTCTATTCATCACTTTCACATGTCGATCAACAAATAATTTTTTCGTATATTTCAAACCCGTTTTCGCACATTCTGACAGATTTTAAATGAAAACAGTGGTATGAATTTTATTTCCCGTATGTGAGTCAAAGTTGTGCAGCGAAGAGATGTTTATAAGGCTTTGAGTAAAAAAAAAATATTAATATTCTGACACATTTTCCTTAAAATATCTTGCAGTACATAAGCATCGCTTCTAAAATCTCCACTAATCCCCACTAAGTTTTCTTGTACTGACAAAAGATGCATGAGTTTTTGAGGAAACAGCAATGCTAGGATACAATATTGCAGGTGGCGACAGGTCTTAAGGACCATTTCTCTTCAAAACGAGTTACACAATCAATGGACTGCCACAAACTTAATTCAGAATTTTTGTGTTAGATCAAAGAAACAAAATAATAAGCTTTTCTATGCCTTTTGTACATAAAAACCCCAGCCCAAGCCCAGCTGTTGAACAAGGGTTTTCCTCAGGAATGGGACATGGATGATAAAATCAGTAGTGTTGCTGTAACACTCGTGCCAAAAATTACAAAGAACTGATGAAACCTTCCTGATATATTTCGAAACAACCTTGAAAATAGCCACTTATGACATAATTTACCACCCACAGCCCGAAGGTCGTCTTTCCAGATACAATGCATGGTTCATAACATAAGCAGTATTGCCCCAAAGCTTGATCCCAAAAATTACAAAAAGCTGATGAATCGTTCTGCATATTATTTTGAAAAAGCAATAAAAATGGCAAAACATAAGGTCAACAATGGTCCCAAAAAAGTTGAAGACACATACTAAGGATATTTCTTGAAAGTATGGGTTAAGTCAAGCATTTTTTGCATAAAGCAATCATTTTCGTGGACAAAATGTATGTGCTTTAGCACTATTCTTTTGCAAAAACATCAGACATTTTTAGACAAAAAACACAACACACATTTGAGTGGCTGCCTTTAGAGGGGAACTTCCTTCACATTTTTTTTTTCATTTTTGACAGTACCAGGTGGCTGATTTTTGGGAGGTTTCTCCATATAAGAAAACGCACAGGAAGGATTTGGGATTGAAAGTTAGTGGCCTTTATCTGGAGGTGGCTGCTACTAAAGGCTCGGCTGTATCTAAAAAAAAAAAATAAATAAAAAGAACTTCCTTAAGGCATAAACTGGCATCCGCAAACGAACCACAATTTTTCCCAGATACAGTTCTTAATATAATGTTCTACTGTACCAAACATTTACACCACAAATGACAAAAAGCTTATGAAGTGTTTGTGAAATAATTAGCAAAAAACCCTTGAAAATAGCCACTATGACATAGATTGCCACCTGCACGCAGAACAACAAATTTCCAAGATATGTCACATGGGTCATAACATAGGTTATACAAGTTTTTTTAAAATTGCTACCAGCAAGCCAAGCGAGATTTTCACATATAATATGACACATGGTTCAGAACATTCCTAGTGGTTCCTCTACTATTGACACCAAAATTTACAAAAAAATAATGAACAAGTCTTGAAATATTTTGAAGGAACCCTGAAAATAGCTCTTTTTGGCAATTTTTGCTTGTAAGATGACCAGACCCAACACTAGCGGGAGATCTCTCATGCACGTCCCATAGCCCACTACATTAGCTATACATCCTCTAAGATTCACACCAAAAGTTACAAGGAACTAATAGAGTCTTCTTGAAATAATTCGGAAAAACTACAAAAACCACCATTTTTTAGCATTAAGTGTCACCTGTATGCCAAACCACAGTTTTCCCACATATGTCACATGGTCCAAGATATATTGAAAAACTCCTAAAAATGGCCATTTTAGGGCATCAACTGCCACCTGCAAGCTGAACAAAGGTTTTTTTTCAAAATTCTGGCTCCATCACTGTTCCTCAATTACGGATTGTCACCTTCACACCAAATTCCCGAAAAATTCATTAAGCAGTTGTCCGGGAAAATGTGTTTGTGACAGACGGACAGGCCTCATTTTATAGGACTCTCCCGCTAATGTCCAAAAGCAATGTGAGCATGAGTGAACTAGGCCAACTGAACTACACCAGAACGGTGAAATACCAGCTTGCTTCATGTAAGTTCTTGAGGACCCAAAACAGCAAGGAACTGTGAATTACACCATGTGACTGGAAGATTTTCAATTTACTTGCCAACTGTCTGGCTATCTTTCATCATGGAAAAATTGGTGAAAAATGGAACTTACTTCAATTGAGTCAACTTTAGACGAATATTTTCGGAGGAACGGACGGATGAATAGGTGGACTGAGCTCATTTTATAGTACTCATCCAAAAAAAGCGGCAGCTCAAAGAAGGAAAGCAAAAAGAACTGGAATCGAATTGAACTTACTAATTAAATTGGCATCAGTTGGTGTAAAAGAAGCTCCTTCAATAATTGTTTCAACTTCTGTCATATACAGTACAACATTGTCCCACAACTGATACATCACATCACGATCGGCTTTCAATCTGACCAACTTGCTAGAAGACAATACATAACACAATTATTTATCAGCTTGATCTCCATATGGCTGAAAACTGGAAGAATACATCGCAGGGGGGAGGGGTAAGGGAGGAGCTTATACTACAGGGGGTACACAGCAGTGAATTGCAGGGAATCATGAAAGCAAAGTTGCCCCTGTTTCTAAAATTTATGGGGACATGAAGAAATTAACTTAAGCCGGGACCACTAAGTGGACATCAGCACTTATCACAAGCTGCGGTTCCAGGCAGAGCAGGTACCAACAATATCAGCACCCTTGAAAACCCTCTAAAACAAAGTCTAAAGTCCAGTGCTGAAAAATTTGCATTTTAACCCTTCATCGGTAGCAGTAAAAACTACGTTAGAAATGGTTAGTTGGGGCTCGAAAATGATACTTCCGCTACAGCTATAGGGATAATTCTTGGTACACACCAAAAGGGGTCTAACGGACGGTTGCATAGTAATTTTGGTCAAATTGGGTCATCCGGTTGTTTAGGGGGCTGAAATTGGTGACCGGACACTACTACTGCAGATATAAGCTATAAGAGCCATTGGTGGAGAACGCATTGATTATGACTGTTTTGACACTTTCTGATGCCCAATACATATAAAATTTGGCAAGCAGATAGACTATACCAAGTTTATTCTGTATTCTAAAATTTGAGGCAAAAGAAGGATGGGTCGGGTATTTTACAGACTGGCCAGTAATTTGAAAAGAGTAATTGTGGATTGTGGAGACTTTTCGGGTCTGTAAAATAGCCCTTCTTAATAGGAACATCCTCAAACTTGGTAGACACATTGAGGCTATTAGGAACAATGTACCTTCCAACTTCGTAAACGATTGGTACTGTAGAGCAGGAGATATGGGTGAAAAAACTTTCCGACCAATCAGATTGCTCGAAAGTGCCTTTCAGGCCTGGGCCCCTATTTCCAGTACTAAAAATGCTGGAATAGTGATTTCACCCCAAAAGGTGCTCAAAAGGATTTTGACAACACACAAATAGGTGCAGCTGTGCTACAAATTGAGTTAAACTGTTCCCAGGCTAATCTTAACAATAGTTAGGACAGCGTGTCGAGGACATTAATTTAAACCAGGACCACCATGCCGACACCAAGGAGTTTTGCACCATGTGGTTTGAGTAAGAACAGGTAGCATCTCTATTAACTCCCTCAATCTCTAAAAAGGGTTAAGGCATGCTTTCAGGTCCAGCTTAGGAAAAGTTAACTTTCAACACAAACTGTGGCACGCACACATCATTGCTTCTTCTGAGCATTTTCAATTACAGTTTACAATGGATTTCATGGAAGACCAATAAATTGGCAGAAATACGGTGGATATGAAAGCTTAAAAAAGCTTTACATGTCATAACTATCACACCTGAAGCAAGAATAAAAAATCGCACAGTAAAATTTTCCATAATACGCCTCTATCGTGTCCTTTTAAAACTCACTTAAAGGAAGATTTTCAGTATGAAATTACAATGCTCACATTTACCACTACCAGGCGACAGCGTGTGAAGGCTTATCACAACCTACCAGCCCCCACCCCAACTAGTACTGCATTCAGACCATCTCCTGCTAAGAACCATTTTCACCCAAGTGAGTGCAACCAAGTTTCCTTTACTGAATGCTAATACATCCCTTATTATGCTAACCGTTAAAAAGCATTTGGTCAGGTCTTCTTAAAGGGGAACTAAGGTCAAAAATGAAATTTTAGTAAATGATAGAGCTCATGTAAACATGAAATACAGTTTTTATTTCATGGCAAAAGCTGCTTTACTTCTGGAGATATCGAGAGCTAGCTACCATCTTGCCACTAATTATGCCTGATGTCATGTGGGTACAACTCAAAGTATCCAAACTTCATTACCAAAATATTCAAGATCAAATTTTAGTGAAGGAAACACTCTTCCATTTTTAAACAAAGCTTGATGATATGTAATAGGTCCATTTGAAAAAATAAACTTAGCCATTGGGTAATTAAGGAAATGACAATGCTTAGCAAAGTACCTGTATGACATCATCAAAAATCAAGATGGTAGCTGCTGGACTTTAGGAAGGGATATCTCAAAAACTACCATAATGCTTTCATCATGAAATAACAACCCAAGGTCATGTTTTACTGCACTCTATCATCAATAAAATTTCGTTTTTGACCTTAGTTCCCCTTTAGTGCAAGCCTCCCATCAAAATGAATCCTATACCTGACAAGTGCAGACCCAATCTGAAATAACTTCTCTGCAACTGGCTTCACATCCATTTCCTTTTGTTTACATGCCATGTAGCAACCAAACAGACCTGCACAAATAAAACAAATTGCCCAGTCAGTCAGTCAGTTAGCGATACTTGACCAGATCTGCAAACATTGATAGTACAACTAACATCTCCCGGCAAACGTGATCAGAAATAGTGACGATGAGAATGTGATAGTACAACTAACTATCTCCTGGCAAATGTGATCAGAAATAGTGATGATGAGAATGTGATAGTACAACTAACTATCTCCTGGCAAATGTGATCAGAAATAGTGATGATGAGAACCCAACATGGAAGATTTAGTGAATAATTATTGACAAAGCAGCCTGTGAGATGTAACAGAGAGAAAATCAGTATGATAATGACTAATTCGAAGACAAAATATGGCACCATGCATTTATAAGAAGAGCTAGGCATCAGTTAGGTATCTGAAAATGTGACTAATTTATTGAGGAATGGTATAAGACGGAGGGAAACTGCTTACATAGGCAGTAAAAGATATGCAGAGTGAACTCAAAATCAAGCCAGATGTTTTTTTTCTCTTTGCTTTGCTATAACAAAGGATGCTGTGCTGTGTTACTGCGAATAAGGAAAAGGAAGGTTTGATCCTCTGCAAGACCACGTTGGAGCACCACATTGTACTCTACTGCGGAATTTGTCATCAGTAACCAAGTTCTATCATTTCATATGCATTGCAACTTCTTTGTCGTTGCCAACAAAGACCTATGGTTCATAGAAATAACAAAAAGAGAGGCACAAAGTAATGATAACCATAAAATTTAAGTGCATCAATGAAACATAGTCAATACATAAGTGCACCTGCATAGAGCAATAAATCGCACTGGAAACAAACAAGTCTTACCAGAAATCAATGTACTTTGTAATTTGGATGGCTTTGAATCTAATTGGATTAGCGATAAGTAGGTGATCATTTTCTGCAACTGAAACATGAGGAGTTGAGACAACAACATGGTTACACAAGTGCATAAAAAATCAAATGTCCTACTCTGTTCAAAACAAAACATGAGCTGTGTGCTCTTCAGCATCATACAGCAGTAAAAAGGTTTCCATGATACAGGGTAAAACAAAGTAAAAAGGAAATCTTAAGTCGCCACTTTTTTTCAGTTCTCAAAACATGGCAGAGCTGCAGCAACAACTGAACTTTAATTATGATAAAAAGCTTGGAAAAGACACTTCTCCAGAACACAAGTCGCCAAGAAAAACAAACAAAAAAACACTATTCCTTCATTTAGGAAAGAACATAAAGAATAAAAGTATACCACTTCACACGATTTCATGGACAAGGACAAGCTTGTGAACAATAAGATAAAATTCTTCAGTCCCTCTGCAGTGAGTTCATCCATCTTTTTTCTGTGGAACTTCGTGTATATTCTAAACAAGCAAACGGCAAAATCAGCAAGACAGAACTACAAAATGGGGACTCGGCAACATGAGTCAAACCATAATATTTCTCGCTATTAATAACATAGCTGACTACGGTGCCAAATATAACAGAGTTACTTGACAACAGGGCAGAGAAATACCCCAAATTCCCTCACTGCAATGCTCTGAGATTCATATTCAGAGTAGGCTTACCCATGGCCTGCTCAACAGTTTTTGTAATTTGCTGTTCATGAAGTAGCAGTAGGCTACGTGGATCATACTTAGTGACCTTGTTTATGAGCTGGAGCTGTAACATTACAAAACAATGCCGAACTTGTGCTTGTAGATGTGAGCTCAGGGTTGGACAATGTGGTGGCAGAATTTCATGAGATATTCACCGTGGAGGAGGTAATGACGCTACTTCAGATCATTTCAGCTTAACCTTTAACATCATTTGCCTTTTTGCCTAGTGAATCGTCATTTGAGGTCTTAGGGGACATCCCTAAAAAAATTAATTCCCAATTTATGTATGAAACATGACATTTGGAACATCTACATATATGGCCATAATTCATCGACTAATTCCAAATTCTGACTTCCTAGGAGGTCAAGTCCGCAAATTACACCTGTAAGAATCTTACAAGCTGACCATCTCCCAACAAACAGATTTAAAAGACTTGTACACAGTGTGAATGCATTCTGCTCATTGCAAATGACGTAGGAAGGGTAAAAAATTGTACCGAGCCTCATGAGTCTCATCAGCTGGGGGTCTTGAGGGAGGGGCGTTGTAAGCAAAGTTTTGCATTTTTGGTACACCCAGGACTGGAATTTACCTAGGAATGAGGCTTACACAGTTACAGTAACTAGGTGGCTAGCGATAGCTATAGAACAAGACTAGCTAAGTTTTGATATAATAAAAGCTCCAGAAAATCTAAGGTACAGCGATTTACCTGAATCTACATAGAAAATGAAGCTATTTTTGTTTGATTCTATCCAGTACTGGTAGTTAGATGCATACTTTGTCCCCGCTACACATCTCACAGGCTTCTCCTCAGATCTTCTTCAGTTTGATGCAGAACCATCACACATTGTCAGCCCCATGATCACATGACACCACCCCGGGTGAAGATATTACAAATAAAATGGGCACAAAAATATGCGCAAGAGAATTCTGTTAACACTTGCCAAGTTTCTCAGTGAAAGTTTAAACCCTTCAAACATGGTCAAAGTTTTGAAACTACGGGGGAGGATATTCCCAGGGACATCAAGTGGATACTTTCTCGGGAATCTTACATTTTGTAGCACCGTATTGTTTTGTGCTAATAAAAGCAAATGACCGAAAGAAAGTAAAGCGTTGTACCTTCCTCTGATCTGCGCAATGTGCGGATCCATAAGATCTGACATTCGATGAACAGTGATGCACATGAAACGTACAAATAAACAGAACACTCCTCCAGATATTGAACTGAAAAATCAAGAAGAATACTAATGGAACAAGCTATGTTACATATAACATTCCTACAGTACCATAAGCTAATTAATGATCTGATTTTCAGCCTAGGCCTAATCAAATGAAATAAAAACATGTCCACCATCGGTTACTTTTCTTTCAACAAATCCATGGAGCTCCTCCCAAACCACTTATTTCAGAAGTTAGGAGTTTTCTTATGCCAATTATCAGCTTTTCATAATGTTAAAGGTGACGATTGTAGGTACATGTAAGTCCTGTTTTATACGCTGAGCCGAGCCGAGCCGAGCTGATCTCAATGAAATGGGATCTGCTTGCATGAGACGGCCCTATAAAATGGTGCTGAGCCGATCTAGACAGCAGGAGCGGCTGAGCCAAACCTGGCAGTTCGCAAGCTGCTAATATCAACTCGGCTCGGCTCGGCTCGAGACCGGCGACTAAAACCATAAACCGTGCCTTGCAGAACTGAAGCATGCACAGTGATGAAACATGCATAGCCATTCTTTTTCAACCCGACACGGCAACAGAACTTTATCGATCTTTAGTGCATAATGAGTTCAGAATGCAATTAATTGCGTCCTGGCGCATATAAAGTTTACTTAAAATGCAAGTCAGAATATTGCGCCTGCAAAAGGCAAAGTGCATTCTGGAACAGATTTCGTTGCTGGCTAGCTGTCAACAATGAGACAATATTGCTGCTCGTACAGGTTTTGCAGTAGTGTGCTCAGACGCCATTTTGAATGTTTTTCTTGAAGCTCAAAAATTTCCACTGCACATAAGGATATGTTCCTCAGAGTGATCCGAGTCCAACTTGTATAAAACAATGACGAGCCGGGCTAATCCTGGAGTGACACAAGTTTGGTGCAAGTTTGGTTCGGCTCAGCACAGTGCATAAAAAGGGCATATGTCTAAGAAGCGTATTATACACCAACAATTAAAACTCTTGCGATGATCTATGGAGCAGGTACAGTAACATCATGAACCTGTGCCGGGTGTAGCCATGACTCTGTTTTGTAGCGAAAAAAATGCATGTTTCATATGTGTGCCAAAGAGTAGGCTGAGAAAATGTTAGCTCTGAGAGAAACATCATGAGGCATCTGATGAAACATAGTTGAAGATGGCACTCAAATTTATGAGCAATGATGAATGCTGCTAGGCCAACAATAATATATTTTCCATTTTGGAAGAACGTTCTTGCTGCCAAAGAACATCCCTTTTTACGCAGCAATATTATCACACAAAAAATTGGATTCCAAAATGTTGCCCGTAAATTGTGAAATAAGCAACACGAATATTTTCTTCTTGACAGTATAAATATGGAAACACATGCAAAATATAATGCAAATACCTATCACTGGTTTGGGTTGAGGAGCAGGATATGCAGGCACTAGCAAGCGAACTGGACGTCCACCTAAAAATAATATTAGCGTGTCATCATTCATACATGAATTTCTCAATTTCAAGCAGAAGGCAGGCATGTACTTGTCCTCAAACAAGGGGAACTAAAACAGAGCTCACTTTCAGGCAAAAGGTTAAATTTGACCTATACCTACATCCTCCCACAAAGTGATGTTGACCAATCAGTGATATATAGAATATATTTCCTATACTTGCTATTCGTCCATCAGACAGTCCAGCAGAAAAAAATAATGATACGCTTACTTTCAACCAGTGCATAAGTACTTACATATCATTTACTGACAGTCACCAGTCTATTAGATGATTCCTCGACACATCTCATCTGCCTATCTTAGCTGTGATTACGTCCATGGCATCATCTGGTATACTGAGAGAGCATTAAAAACTATAGCGCAATACACGAAATCATCTATCGCCATGAGCTACTTTACTAAAATACACCCTATCCTTTTACACAAGCACAAGCTGATGACGCATTAGAAGCATCAATTTGTTGCTCAACCTGAGCAACGTAGATAAGAATAGATATTGTTGCACTTACTCCTCAACTAAATAGTCATTCATGTTTCCTTTCTTCGCGCTTGGCAGGTCATTCTAAAACGTAACCAGATTTGTTTCAATAAGAAACAGATAAGGCAAATTTTAATACTCTATCTAAAGAGGCAATGACAATAGTGCTACTTTGAAAGAAGAACTTGCTACAAGACAAAAAGGTTTCACAAAGCAATAGAAAATAGTTGCAGCTGATGTGACCTTGTCTTTATAGGTTGCAATTTATAAGCATCACTCACCTTTGCAACTCTCATCACTTTCTAAGAAGATGCTTTGATCTTCGTTTTCTTCATTTTAGAAGATCATTTAGATAAGAGTAAATCAGTTGTAATCAATGGACAAAGTAAAGCTCATGCAAAAGAATTAGTTCTCTTCAAAAATAAGGCAATTTGTCAGAACATATCAGTGAGAAGCTAGCCACATAGCCTGCTGCAAATAAAGCCGAATTTCCGCTTGAGCGAACATTGTGGCAAAGCGAAGCTTTCGCCTCAGCAAAAAAATTGTACGGAATGGAAATATTTTAATGGTTTAGTATGTGCTCTCAAATAGTAGATGGAGTAGTGCAAGTTGTGAAATATACATACAGCCTCTTGCAAGCTCCAGTTACTGTTGAAGTTCTCTTCTTCGGATGCCCTCTTATGGTTTTTGATGCCATGGCATCAAACTAGTTGGCTGTACAAATCATTATACGATAGGTCACTTCAAAAGTTCTTCCTAATAGATTGCAAAAAAACCAAAAAACTCCAATATATTTTCCTTCAAATGTCCCTGAAATCAGCAAGAAAGTAAGCTGATGAAAGCCCACAGCATATGGCCTTGGCTGCACTGATTTTGACTAAAACGCGATGAATGTAGCGAGATTCCATAAACTTTATCTTCTGTATTATCACGTGATCAGATTGTCAAAACTGACTAACAATGCTAGTCAGGTTTTAGTGTAGCCTTGAGGCAACCCTACGGCATCCTTTAAAGTGGGTGCTGAGTGAAAGTCTACTTTTGAGGTGGCTGCACTTTGCAATCTGAAGCAGAATCTGCACTGTGCGCGAAAAAAGATTTAAACGTTGGTTAACGTTAATCGAGTTTTTTGCCATGAAACAAGCTGCAGTGCAGCTAACACATATTAGGATCTATAGCAGCTATCTAATTGGAGATAAGCAAATAAGAACTTGCCTGTTGCATGCAGAAGTACACATCAGCCATTATCAGCAAATGCAATTGGACAAGGGTTGCATCAGTAAACCTGTCAAGTGTGCATTTGATCAAGAGCAAGTAAGCAGATGAGGAGTCACATCAACAGTGAGTGGCAGCAGTGACAAAATCAATAAAGCGCAACGAGGGTCTGATTAGCTCACAATTTTATTGAATCTCTAGTAATGAAGAGAAGATGTAGAGCTAAAAATTATACTTCAGCAACATTTAAAGTAGCTTGGGTAATAGCCAACCTACAAGCAACTCAACTGACGAGAAGCAGACTTTCTGGCTGTATCACCTCAGAAATCCGATTATACCAAATACTGGATTGCCTCACATATATATAGTTGAATGCCAGGGATTCGTAGCACTCAAAATGGGGCTTGAACAAGGAAACTGTAGAAATACTGTGGTAATTAATCTTCTGTTCATTGTCATCCAATCATGCCATAAAGCACAAGTGCAATAAAAGCGAATCAAAACTAATTATTACCCTTCTTGCTTTAATGGCAGTCAGCATGACAGACAATTCAAAATACAAAATGAGCCCCAAATTTGAATGGGCAAGTAATACCACTGTCTAGATCACACTAATATATTCACACAAAACAAAACCCTGCATTGTCTTGTGAAATGTCTAGGTGATTCGTTTCAATGACGGTATTTCTGTCACAATGTGTAACGTAAACGGTGATCATGTGGGTGGTCTTTGATTTCTATAGTGGACTTTTTGAGAGCCGGTTCACAATTTCGTTTTTGTGTAACATCAACATGGTCATACAGATTTATCAACATCTCCACAGCTGTTTGGGTATGGGAGCTTGTTGTAGAGGTTGCTACCACAAAGGCTCAACATGGTTTCTGCCCCCCCTTAAAATAAGGGGGGACTTGAAAAATTAGATTTAAAAAGAGGGGGGATTTTTTTCTCGTTTTAAAATAAGGAGGGAGTTTGATTAAAGGGCCGCAAAGATTCTCCCATGATTTATTTGTAAGGGGGGAGCTTATTTAATAAGTTTGTAATCAAATCATGTAAAGAAAATCCTGAAATTCAAAGATCTGAAATCCTATGATATAAAGTGTGACTCTTGAATCATATTCATTGCTTCATCAATATTCTATCATATTAAAACTATAACACATAATAAACCACACTCCAAACACATGTGGCTATAAAGTGAGCTGATGCCATATTACATGGGCAAAATATTCCATTGTATACTAGCACATGCCATATATATTCTAACCGGCATGATCCAAAACCGGGAGATTTTCTTGGTTAGTAATTGCAGAAGGACCCACCGTGGTTGGGTCAAAGGGGGAAATTTTGAAAATGGAGTCTTCAAGAATGCTGAAAAATGTGATTCCTAAGACCATTTTCCAAACAATTTTACAAACTATTGGTTTGAAAAATTAATGCTTAAGGTGAACTTTTACAAGATATCTGCCTACTGGAGATTACAAAACATTGACACGAAAATGTTGTCATAAATTCATTTTAGGTGCACCAGAAAGACATGTGTGCAAAAGAAGAAA